>JAKSZT010001542.1:0-15113 GCA_026826555.1 Tolypeutes matacus | reverse complement strand
AGAGAACTTTCCAAGAAGATTTGTGAGTCTGCTGCTCAATACACCATGTTCACAGTAACCTCTTGAGGTCTATCTGTATAGTGTGGGTTCTCAGCTACAAAGGTCCCAAATTCTATTGTGCTGTATCTCCAAGGAATTGATGTCACTTCATAGGGTCCCTTTACCTGTGCCCTTTCTTTAGACAAAACATGTCCTAAGTCCCCTTGGGCTGCTGAATCTTCATCCTCCTTTCCCATGTCATCTACTTGAGTCTATATTTACGCAAACACATTCTTCCCAACAGTCTCACAAGAAGCCCTGGGAAATTTAGGACCCCATGATTGAGAAAGAAGTGGATTAAGACCCAGCTCTACTTGTACATTTTCTGTGAGCCTGGTCAAGTAATTGTGCCTCTTGGGTTTTCCGAGTCTCCCCAGCTGAACCATGGGTACATTCTAGCACCTCCTTCCAGTGACTTTATCAGGTGTATACTAAAAAAAAAAAACTACAAGAGTCCATAGATCACCTGTATATAATGCATGAACTTAAAATGGTAGGGTTTATACTTACCTGGCAAGGGATGTACCATGATCACGAAGGTGGTTTTCCCAACGTGAGGATTATCTTTTGCACTCTGGATGTGCTGACCCCTGCAATTTACCCATATGTGAGAAACTTGACTGCATAATTTGTGGTACTGTGAGACTGCATTCTTGCTCTCTCCTGGAAAAAAAAAAAAATGGAAGGGTTACCACAAGTAAGGAATAGAACATGTGATATCTTTCAAGGAGCCCCACTTTGGATTACATATCCTTATGTAATCCCCTCCTCCTGGATGTAACCTGGATTTAGCCACACACTTATAATCAATATATGGCCATGGTGACAAAATGTCACTAACAATATTTACTAAAATTCTCATACTGCTCATTAACTGTTTTCCTGATATATTGGAGTTCTTTCTCTGTATTTTCCTTCATCTCCCTGACCGTTTTTTAAAAAGGCTTCATTTGATTTGCCCAGATTCTTGTCTTTTTCATTGATGTTTTCTGGGTTTTTATCATTTTCCTTTTGATGAGTCATGATTTCCTATATCTTTGATTGTCTTGTATTCTTTTTTGTGCGCTGTATATTTTATTATTTTTAAAACAGATGATTGATAAGCTTTTGTGATTTATGAGTGTGTGTTGAAATTTAAATACCATGAATCAACACAGGCTTGATTGGGAAGGAAATACCCCCCAAAATTGCTACCATAGGCTTTTTCCTGAAATTCCAACAGCTTTGCTTTCCTGAAATTTTTCAGCATCTATACAGTCTCTATGAGCTTGTTCAGGGTGGAAGCCCTTCTGTACTCCCAATTTTGCAGAAGAGAATGAGAACTGCCTCCCCCCCCAATAGGAAGTGAATGCACATGGAGAGGAAAGTTCCCATGTGTCCTAGAACAGTAACACAGCTTCTGACATAGATGCACCCACCTATCCCATCCTGCAGCCATTTCACATGCAGATTATTTACCTGCAGAGACCTGGAAACACTTGGTTAATGTACTGGATTTGATATTCCCCAGGCAGCTTCTGAGCTTGAATGGGAGGTGATCAAGGAAATTTAGTGCAGATTCCCAGAAGAGTCTCTAGGTGTGCTCTGATAGTTTCTTGGGCACCAGGAGCCCGATTGCACACAAGAAATGAAATCTCTTGCCTTGGTCCCAAAATACACTACTAGACTTTAATCATTACATTAAAAAACAGATATTATTAAAGCTAGAAACTCTTATAACATTAGAGCTAGTGAGAGAGCCTCAGACTTTTATCAAATCTTTTTCTACTACCCTATCACTTGGCTATAAGTTTAGAACTGCAGGGTATTGAAGAACCTCAACAGTCCTTAAATTCTCCTAACCCAGAAAACAACAGGAAACTATTTGAGAATCATAGACAAGGAGGCAGACATATTCCTTTTTATCTTCCTCGGGGCTGGCCAAGTTAAAATACGCTAAACTGTGATGATATCTTACAGTTCATAGTTGCAATGCAAGTCTGGAGAGATAAGGCCCAAGGCCTTACAGAGAAATGTTTTGTCCCTTCAAACTCTAAGTATGGGTCCAACAGGCTCTATAAGACCACTCTGCAATAAATGACTGTGGCAGTTTTATGAATCCCAAAAGGAGACGTATTATGTTTGTAAACTAATCAATTCCTCTGTGTGTGATTATATTAAATTCAGTTGAGGTGTCTTTGACTAGATTACCTATTATGATTGCTTATAGGCCTTTTTTATTTGACTATGTCAGTTAAGGAATGACTTAGTTTAACTCTTCATCCCCTTGCTGGGTCTGCTATATATGGACATTCAGAACGAGAGATCCCTGTCATTTTTTATCTTGCTATGTGACAGAAAGGAGAAGACTCAAACATCTGAGGCTCCAGGGAAAGATGAGTTACTCAGCTGAGAGATTATAGCTGACACTCTGAAGAGAGCAGAACATCTGAGACTGATATAGAAGGCCCAGAAAGAAACAAGTCCTACACCAGGAGAAAGTGAAATACAGGATCACTTAATTATGAAGTCTCAAAAGACTGTATCTATAAAAAAAGAAGATGAAGAAGCCCTGAGCAGAGTAGAGACCAGGCAAGTATCAACTATCAACTTGCTTGAACACATGGCACCTGACTTTGGTAAGAAATGACTTCTTATGTTGTCTTGAGTTAGACTTTCAATGACCTTGGTATTGTAAGCTTTTATCCCAAATAAATACCCTTTATAAAAGCCAACAGATTTCTGATACTTTGCATCTCACCACTTTGGCAGACTAATACAATGATGGTTTTTATCATTAGGGCTGCTGTTACAAACTACCACAAAATTGGAGTTGTAAAACAAAATGCCAGCTCAAGTTGTTTTTAAAATTGGGCTAAAAGTAGTAACAGCACAGGTGTGATCTTGATTTTGTTCCTGCAATTTCATCACAGAAGCCTCTAATTCAGGTTCCATCTTCCTTTGCTTTATGTATGTGATAAAGGGCATAGATGGTTTCAGACATCTACCAGGCAAAGTTAATGATGACCAGTGACAAAGGAAACAAAACTCAGGGAATGCAGCTCTAACTCAGTTTGATGACAACTGTTTTTTATACTGAACACCTGGTGAAATTTCTGTGAGGAACACAGAAAAATAATCACCCCCTATTTTTCTGAGAATAAACATCTCCTTAAATTTGAAAAATAAATATATGATACAAGGAATATGGGGTTTTTCCTTTTGGAATAATGAAAATATTCTAAAATTGACTGAGGTGATGACAGAACAATGCTGTGATGAATATGAGAGCCACTGATTATATACTGAATGGATTGTACAAAGCATAGGACTGTATAACACAATGAATCCTGTGATGGAAGACAAACTGTGGTTAACAGAACAAATATAAGAACATTCTCTAATGAACTATAACAAGTATATTGTCCTAATACAGGGTGTCCTTAACTGGGTGGGTTGTGAGAACAATATGACAAATGAAAGATATTGGCTATTATTAGTAGTAATGCTTTGATGATGCTTTTTCATAGTTTGTAACAATTGTTTCATTCATTGCAATTTGGTGGTGGTGAGGTAATGTATGGGAGCCCTGTATGATGATATGCATGCTTGTTTTTTAAGTTCACAACTTATATTTTATACTTATGTTCATGTAGGAATGTTAAAGTTCAATTTTAAAAATGTTTTTAAAAATGTTACTTGGTGTCAAAATAATGGTCAAAAGCAGAAAATACCCACTTAATTTGGGGACTAAATAGGAAAAGGAGGAAGAAACATTTGTCATCCTTATGGATAATATGTAAAAAGAGGTTTGTTCAAGGTTGTTTACTCTAACCATGGAATCCCCACGTACTGCACAGGGAAGGGCTTCTGAGATGTGTGTTCTAAAGCAGTGATTTGGGGCCCACAAACTTCCTGTGAATAATCACCCCAATAGGGCCTCTGCAAACCCAGCTGCTTTTTGCATCCTGACATAGGGACACTGAGTCCCAGGCCTTCTCTGCTTCTAGCTGATAGTGTGATCCTGAATGTTTCACCCTCTCTGATTCCCAACAAATTCACTGATAAAGTATGAACATCTGACTGGACAGGGGTAGATGAGGGCAGGAATCTGGGCATGTGGGTTCCCTGTGGAATGAGTCAAGCAGAGTGGTCATACAGCTGGGCCAAAATGATATCAGAGATATCCCATTGTGATACACTGGGAGCTCAGTCATGGATTGGCCAGTTCTGTAGACACAGACAATGATAAAAAGTCCAGGCCCAGTACCTGATATGAACCAAGGAGTCTGGGATCCAGAGGATGTTCCATAGTCTTGTTCCTTCTGCTGGCATCTCCTTCCCTGACTTCTCAGCACTGATCCTGCTGGGGAGGTTGCTCTGGTCACAGCCTTATCTGGGTTTAAGTCACAGACTCATGTCTCCTGGTCCCCAAACACATCCACCTTCTTTACCATTGGGATATCAAACTGAGACCTGATGGGATAGGGGTGGAGACATTAAAGTTATGTTTAAATTTAAATTTTATCACATACCATAACCCATGTATTTATTTTTTAGCCATTTAAAAGAAAGCTAGAAGCTATTCATCATGAGGGTGAAATATATTTGCCATTCCCAGACATAGGGCTAGTATCTTGCTGAATCATTTGTTCTCTTTGTCAATCTGTCCCTTTCCCTACTGGATGATGTGCAGCACTCTCCTGGTCTGCAGCTCCCTAAAGCAGCTCCCTCAAATAACTTTCTGCCCTTCCTCCATTGTTTTTATGATAAGAGTCAAGCCATCACAGATTGATGAATATGGGGGAATTTTAAAATCCCTTATGCATAGTTCAGGGGTGAAAACTAAAGAACATGTCATACGGGACCTGTTATGCTTGATACAGTGGCATTGTTATTGTTTTTTTCCTTTAAAATGAAACCAATTGAATCCTAAGGTTTGGCAGGATGTGGTGAAGGCTCTTATATGAGCTCATCAGCACAGAGAAATTGTCTCAGCTGATGTGTGGGCGGCTTACTAGCAAATTGCTCTGACTATACAACCTTTCCAGAGTAAGGAGGACTTGCCACAAGATTCTGGTCCTGATAAAGTTGACATGTCTACCTCTCCAATCCCTGTGGATTCTCCAGGACATAAGGATTTAATTTCTGAGGAGGTTGAGGAATGGCCCACACCACCGCCTCCTGAGCCACTAAGGCTGGTAGATGTAGTCAACAAGATAGTAATATTTTAATACCTGCGGATGGTAATATTAAGTTGATAAATGAAGATTATTATAAGAGCTCTATTCAAAGGGCCAAAAATTACATAAGTGCTTATATTAATAAATAAATACGGATATTAGTTTAAAATAATAAAAGTAGTTATACTCAAATTAAATTATTATTCTAACAAGTTTGTTTAATGTTGATGGTAATTATATGTTGTCAGAAGTTTGTTTAGAAATAGTTTCCAAAATCATTGTAATAACTTAACTATGGAAGGTATATAAAATGTGCTTTTATTATTAAAGGAAAAAAAGGTAATTTTATCCTAAATTAAAATAACTAGTTATTAAAACAAAGTAAAATGTGGGATATAAAAAAGGAATTTTTGTGTTCAAAGCTAAGTGAAATTTAAGCAGTCTATCTATAAAAATTTAAAAGCTTTAATGTCAAACAATGTAATAGTATAAAGTTGAAGTTTTATTCTTTCTCAAAGTTTCTCAAGTCAGTAGTCTGTTTTACTAAAGGTTTTCAAAGTTTTTCTCCTAAATAATCAGTATGCAATAAAAAAGTCTGTTTTATCAGAATAGCTTCTTGTACTTTAACCTTATCGTTCCCATGGAGAAACAGGTCTTATCACTTTTAAAAAGAACACAATGTTTGAGCCTGCTTTCTCAAAGCGAAATCCTGAAAAGTAGCTTTTATTTCAAACTGTTACAAATGATTTAGTCTTTTACCTAGAAAAAGGTGAAATACTAAAAAGGTGAAATACTTATATCATGTGATATAAGTTGAATGAAGTATTTAAAACTGTTGTATAATTAAATGAAATTTTCTAATTTTATAACAACTAAAGTTATATGAATAAAAAGCTCATATGAATACTTTAACAGTATATAAAATTCCTGAAAATATAATAATGTTTCAATATAATATTAGATAAAATATAATGTTATTAATCATAATTTTTATTTATAATCACAAAAGGAAAGCAACCATTAAAGGCTGCCGGGGTAGTGCATAACAGTAAAATATAGTAAAATAAAATAACACCCCTGCCTCATGCAGTGGTCCCAAATATTGCTAGTTTGTTGCAAAAAATTAATATCCAGTTATGCTACTATCACTTTGTTTTAAAACTTGCTAAATCTTTCTTTATTATTTTCTTAAACAAGTCAAGCCAGCCCATATTCCCCTTCCTATAAAATAGCCAAAAATTATTAAGTTTATATTCAACACTGTCAACACCAACCCCAATTCTAATTATGTTAATAACAAAAGCAATGCAAGTATTAAAATTACAAGTTAATGTATTAACCCACAGCCCAAATAGAAAATACTAATTTGTTTTTACCGATGCCTTAAACTATACAAAATTTAAAAATTGAGATTATTCTAATCATGCTACTAAAAATCTTAAATGCTTAAAAAATAAGTTTATTCATTAGATGTCTGTTGTTGTATAATCTACTACAGTTATGAATTGTGTATAATATACTTAAATACTAATTGAAACTTTAATACAATATATTGCATACATAAGTAATTTAATGATTTGTGTGTTACACATAAAGGTATTCTATTAAGTATATATATATATAAATCTCTTGTTTTGAATTTGAACAGTTCTGAAACTGAGTATATTAAGGAAAAGCTTGATAATTATTGTTCAGACCTAAAGTAAAACATCATGCAGAAAACTTTGTTAACCTACAAACCAATGCCTTGCTAGTTAACACTTTTCACATTTCAGGAAAAATATTGGAAATTAAAATTGTAAACACATCAAGGATGTTTTGTATCAAATTTAAAAAGATAAAATGCATTTCAATGGGTGTTGTATTCCTCCCTGGGGGAGCTGGCCACTCTCCCAGGGATTAATGCATAAACCTTAAAATGTACTGCTCAAAGTGTGTTGTGTTCCTTCCTGAGGAGGCTGGCCCCTTCCTTGGGAATTAGCAAAATACTCACAAGTTGGCATCTATAATATCAAGTTCATTAATCCTTAACACAGTCAATCAAAACTCTAGTATCAGTTGCTACTTCAACTCTTCTCAGCTAAAAGCTAAATATTGATAAGTATATATATATATATAAGACTGCTCTATTTATCTGTCATTCTGTAACTTTGTTCAATATTGACTTAATCTTTTAATTAGTTATGTTATTTATGTTTCTCACCTTAATTGTCAGTATAAGCTTATTAAACAAAATATACATATTAACATTTATCTTGTATCTATTTAATACTTTAGCCAAAAATAAACCAAGAATATCAGTGTCTTCCCTGATTGAGTAAACATGTGAATGTATGTATACTTATAAAAAAAAATTAACAGTTAAACCTCTATTTATAAATGCTACAAAAACAAAAAAAGGGAAAATGGTGAGGTGCGAGAACAATTATATCAAGCATTATTTTAAGCCAAAGGTCAGAATCATATAAATCAGCAGCAGAGCATTTCTGGCAGAAATCAGGCAAAAATACAGAAACAAATATTAGACAACTAGTTTATAAAAAGCATAAAAGTAATAATAAATAGGAAAAGGCAGAAGTTAAGTTAGGATATAGGGTCGAGGTTTTGCTCTTATCATTACAGATAAAGGAAACCAGCTTTAGGTCCTGTCCAAATGTCTGAAACCTAGACATAAACAAGCCAAAGAAGCTAACACAAGAAGCAAAAATGATGGTAACTTATAAAAGTCAGAATGTCACTCTAACACAGTTATTCTTTGCTGTGCTTACTTTGACAACCACAGCAGTAAGTAGTGCACCTTCACATAATTATACATACTGGGCTTATATTACTAATTCACCTCTTTTAGAATTGTTCACTTGGGGGAACAAATCCTACCCTTTTTAAATTAATTAGTCTTTTCAATTTCCTGGGCTGATGGATTCTCACCTTCCTCTAAAACATGAAGAGGAAGGAAAAATTATTGAAAATTTAACCTTGCCTTTTCTTGAATGACCTATCTGCATAGAACCCATTGATCCATGTATACAGTCCCCAAATCATAGTTCAAATTGATAAATGGCATACATGCCATGTTTCATCTGAGGTTGTGCTCCTTAATAATTCCTATAGAATTGTAAAAAATGAGGCCCTTATAGAGATACTGAAACCTAATGTAAACACAGCCATAAGTTGAAAAATTAATAATTCAACAAAAACAACTAATGAAAGCTATCATTATTTTTTAGAATTTTGGGGACGTCATAAGTATAAATATGTCACTAAATTGAACTCATCAGGGAAGATTTATCCCACAAATATGGAACACTAAACTTAACAAAGCTAAAAATTATTTTTGGGAACTAGCCCAATTTTTGAATGGCAAGGCAGTAAAACTAATATTAGCAGTTTAAAAAGAAAATCGATTTAATTTCTTAAAATATGTGTACGGGATCCCATTGTTTTTATAAATTGAACAGTGAGCATTAATCAAACTTGGTTTTTCTGCAGCAATTGCTCCTTTTACACTTGTGTATCAGAATCTGTTTTACAGGAGAATTCTACTGCAGTTCTAATGGGAAAATGGCATTGTGGAATATGGCTTCCAGGTCGCATGAATCGCTGCTGGCGGTCTTCCCCTGAGAGCCAAATCCTTTGGCACCTTCCAAATCATTATTTGAAAAGAACCAGACATTTAGTTGGATTAATTAAAGCTGCTGTATTAGGGCTTATACGTATTATTACCACTGCTGCTGTAGCAGGAATTGCCCTACATGAGAATGTCCAAACACAACAATATGTTAAAAATTGGCATCATAATGCTAGTGAGCTATGGCATAGTAAGGCATATATAGGTGAGCAAACTAATAATAGGATTATTGACTGAGAGATGGCAGTTACACAAATGGAAGATCAGGTATATAATTTAAATTTAAAACAAGATTTGAAGTGTGATTGAAATGAAAGTGTTCTTTTGTATCACTCCTGTCCTATACAATGATTCCCATTATGAACGAAAAAAAAATCATTTAATAGTTCTCCACACAAATTTATATATAAGAATTACAGAATTGCAAAAAAAAGATTTTAAGCATGTCTCAGAATCAACTTACTATGCTTCCAGGTAGTAAATTTTGGCAATCAGTGACAGATCAATTGAATAAAATAAACCCCTTACATTGGTGGAAATCAACCTCTGTACTTGCTAACTTCTGTGTGGTGATCATTGGTGCTCTGCTACTCTTAACTCTATTAGGAGGCATTCACAAAGCCCTGCTGTCCCGCATTAACAGGGCTAAGAAAACCAGCCATGCCAACAACTTGATTCTGCTTAAAACCCTTGACTCTCAAACCCCTGCCCATGGCAGCTTGGCTGGTGGCCAGAAATGGGTAAGACCTTCAGAAGAAGGCAACCTAAAACAGACACAGTCACCCTAAACAAAAAACAAAATGGGGGAATTGTTGAAGAAGATGCTGAGAGCCAGAGCATAAAGGTTTAAGCATTTAAAAAGCATGTTTGCTGGCAGAAAAACATTAGTAAATGTCTCCAAGGACACTGCATGTTGCAGCTATCAGTGGGAGGAGGCAGAGATGAATGAACTCACCACACAGATGTTATTGTCTGAATTCCCAAGAAAGATTGTCTGGAAACTCAGAAACAGGTAGCACTCTCACGCACCAAGCTGAGAAACTAGTGAAGAATTCCCTACTTTTGTTAAAATGGCTTAAGGAGAAACAAAGCATAAGTACACATGCAAATGATTCCATTATCTGGCATGGGGGATGATTTACACCAACTAATCCTTTCAGGGTGGGACATCCCACTCAACTGCATCTGTGGAAACTAGCCTCGGCTTTTCACTCTGTTAGTTCTTGGCGGTGGCACATTTCAAATATAAGTACTAATTATATTCTTAACTTTACTCATATTAATACGGAATGGGTTAGAGCTTGTGTGCGACTTCCTTATGTTTTATTATTGGGTAATATGACTTGGAATAATAGTAATGGGGCAATAGAGTGTCTGAACAACTGCTCTTTACATATATGTATTAACAGCTCTATTAGTTTCCCAAATACCTCTAGTCTTTACATCTTAAGAGCAAGAATTGGAGTATGGTTTCCTGTACAGATGAATCAAGAATGGCAAAACACCCCAGTTATGGGGATATTGACTTCCATATCTGAAAGATTGTTGAAAAGGGCAAGATGTTTCGTAGGAATGTTAATAGCTGTAATTATGGGTATTATAGCTGTAACAGCAACAGCAGCTGCTGCAGGAATAGCCCTTCAACAAGGAGTGCAAACTGCTGACTTCATGCGAACATAGCAACTAAATTCAGAACAGTTATGGGAAACTCAAAGACAAATAGAATCAGAAATACATGAAGAACTAGCGGACTTAATACAAACTGTTATTCTTTTAAGGGATCAGAATCAAGCTATGAAATTACAAATGAAAATGCAATGTGACTGGAATCAAATATCTTCAGTATTACTCCTGTGCTTTACAATGCAACTGAGTTTCCTTGGAACTCTGTGAAAAACATCTTTTAAATCATGATAATTTAAATAAAGAAATCTTACTCCAGAAAAATAGCTAGAGGACAAGCGGAAACAGCCCCAAAAAAGATCTTCTAGGGTTTAGGACAGTAGGTGAAGGCTGCACAACACCCAGAGGAGAGAGGGACAGAAGAGAAAATCATGACAACGGAACCGTGAGTTGCAAGTAGCAGCTTCTCCTGCTGCCGGCACCCTCCCCCACACTGTTCAGAATTCTTGGGTCTCTGGGCCTGTGACCACAGACAAAGGGGGCTTCAGGGATCTGCCACTACCGGAAAGGGGAGAGAGAGGGACACAGCCTTAGGCTGACTCAGGTTCTGACCTGAAATTCTGCCTGTGGAGCCCCACGGACCCTTCCACACGGAGGTTTGCCCTGGGAGCCTAGAAAGGACTGGAGAAATCTGACCCTCCCAACATCCCTCTCTTCTGGCTTGGACTAATTTTTGAGGACTCCACGGAAGAGAGGAGAGAAAGCCCGGGACTGACCCTGCTTTGGACTCCCAGGTTTGGTCTGCCCTGTCCCGATAGGCCTTCCAGGCTGCACCATTGTTTGCCTTGGAGCCTGCAAGGGGCTAAAGATATACAAACGTCACAATCTCCTCCTCTACTAACAGGAACTGATTGTTGAGTATTCAGAAGGGAGTGGAAATATTTCCTAGCTGGGAAAAGGGGGGTGCTTTGAGAGAAGTCTGGAGAACTGTTTCAGAAAGTTTGAATCACAATGGCTCTTAGCCCCCAGACAGGAAGCTCTATCACATTGATCTGGCCTGGGTCACAACAAATATGTTCCAACCAGGCATTGAATTGAGAGCTACCAACAAGTGCCAACTCCTGTCAGACCAAGGAAGTGCACAAAATAAAATTAATAAGTAAGAGAGGCTTTTCCTGGCCTCTATAGCCTCCCTGCCCAAGGCCCTAGGAAATGACTCTACAACCAATTGCTGGGTCCAGTGCCCAGTTTTGAACAATCAGCAGAACAATCCTAACAATCAAGGTTAAGCCAAAAATCAAAGAGATGTGGTAACTCAGAGCCTCCTGCCAATAAAACCCCATAAAAGAGAAAAATATAGAGCATCTAAGTAAAATACAAACTAACCAGATGCCTAAGCACCAACAAAAGATTACGAGCCATACTAAGAAAATAGAAGACATGGCCCAAGAAAAGGAATACAGCAAAGTCCCAGAAGAGATGCAGAATTTGAGAGAACTAATAAGTGAGATGAGCACAAATTTCCAAAATCAAATTAATGGGATGAATGAGAATATAGTTAAAGAGATCAATGACATCAAGAAGTCATTGAGCATATGCAAAGAAGAATTTGAAACACTGAACAGAAAAGTAATGGAGTTCATGGGAATGAAAGACCCAATAGGTGAAGTCAAAAATACATTTGAAGCATACAACAGCAGACTCGAAACGATAGAAGAAAGAATAAGTGATACTGAAGACAGAGAAGCTAAAATTGAAGAGAGAAAAGAACAGAGAGAGAAAAGAATGGAAAGAATTGAGCAGGGGCTCAGAGAGTTGAATGACAACACAAAACTCAAGAACATACGTGTCATGGGAGTTCCAGAAGGAGAAGAGAAAGGAAAAGGGGCAGAAAGAGTATTTGAGGAAATATTAGCTGAACTATTTCCCAACCCTCACGAAAGAAATGAACTTACATGTCCAAGAAGCACACCATACCCCACTAAGAATAAATCCAAATAGACCTGCACCAAGACACATATTATTCAGAATGGCAAATGTAAAAGATAAAGAGAAAATTCTCAGAGCAGCAAGAGAGAAGCAAACGATCACGTAAAAAGTACGTCCAGTAAGATTTAGTGCAGATTTCTCTTCAGAAACCATGGAGGCGAGAAGACAGTGGTATGATACAATTAGGAAACTGAAAGAGAAAAACTGCCAGCCGAGAATTCTTTATCCAGCAAAACTGTCCTTCAAATATGAAGGTGAATATAAAGTATTCACAAACAAACAGAACTTAAGAGAGATTGCAAAAAAGAATCCACCTTTGCAGGAAATATTAAAGGAAGCCTGAGAACCTGAAAGAAAAAGACAGGAGAGAGAAGCTTGGAGGAGAGTATAGAAGAAAGAAAAGCAGAAAGGATAACCAAAAGAGTAAAAAGAGAGACAAAAATAAGATGACATATGAAAACCAAAGAATAAAATGGAGGAAATAAATAGTGCATTTTCAGTAATATCATTGAAAGTGAATGGATTAAATTCCCCAATCAAAATATACAGGGTGACAGAATGGATAAAAAAACATGAGCCATCCATATGCTGCTTACAAGAAACTCACTTCAGACCCAAGGCTACAAGCCAGCTGAAAGTAAAAGGTTGGAAAAAGATATTCCACACGAATAGTAAACAGAAAAGAGCAGGGGTAGCTATACTAATATCAGAGAAAACAGACTTCAAATGCAAAAAAGTGATGAGATGCGGAAGGTCATTATATATTAATAAAAGGGGCGATCATCCAGGAAAGTATAAGAGTCATAAACATCTACACACCAAACTAGGGGGCCCCAAAATATATGAGACAAACTCTGGCAAAACTGAATAGACATTTCCACAATAATCGTCGGAAACTTCAACATCCCTCTCACATCATTAGATAGAACAACTAGACAGAAGATCAACAAGGAAACAGAGAACTTGAACAATATGATAAACAAGTTAGACCTAACAGACATATACAGAACACTGCATCCAAACTCAGAGGGTTATACATTCTTCTCAAGTGTCCATGGATCTTTCTCCAGGATAGACCACATGTTAGGTCACAATACAGCTCTCAATAAATATAAAAAGATTGAAATGACACAAAGCACCTTCTCAGATCATAATGGAATGAAACTAGAAATCAATAACAGACAGGAAAAAAGGAAATTTGCAAATGTGTGGAGACTGAACAACACATTCCTAAATATTCAGTGGGTCAAAGAAGAAATTGTAAGTGAAATCAGTAAATATATTGAGACAAATGAAAATGAGAACACAACATATCAAAACTTATGGGATACAGCAAAGGCAGTCATGAGAGGGAAATTTATAGCCCTAAATGCCTATATTAAGAAACAAGAAAGAGCTAAACTCAAAGATTTAACTGAACAACTTGAGAAACTAGAAAAAGAACAGCAAACCAATCCCAAAGCAAAAAGAAGGAAGGAAATAATAAAGATTAGAGCAGAAATAAATGAAAATGAGAATAGAAAAGCAATAGAGAAAATCAACAAAACCAAAAGCTGGTTCTTTGAGAAGATCAATAATATTGACAAACCCCTCGCTAGACTAACAAAGAAAAAAGAGAGAAGATGTAAATAAATACAATCAGAAATGAAAGGGGGGAAATTACAAATGACCTCACAGAAATAAAAAGAATCATAAGAGGATATTATGAGAAACTATATGCCAACAAACTAGACAACCTGGATGAAATGGACAAATTTCTAGAAACTCATACCAACCTACACTGACACAACAAGATATACAAGAACTTAACAAACCAATCACAATTAAGGAGATTGATTCCATCATCAAAAATCTCCCAGCAAAGAAAAGTTCAGGACCAGATGGCTTCACAGGTGAATTCTACCAATCATTTCTAAAAGAATTAACACCAATCCTGTTTAAACTCTTCCAAAAAATTGAAGAGGATGGAAAATTACTCAACACATTTTATGAAGCCAATATCACCCTAATACCAAACCCAGATAAAGATTCCACAAGAAAAGAAAATTACAGACCAATCTCTCTCATGAACATAGATGCAAAAATTCTCAACAAAATACTTGCAAATCGAATCCAACAACATATCAAAAGACTTATACATCACGACCAACTGGGATTTATTCCGGGCATGCACGGCTGGTTCAACGTAAGAAAATTAATCAATGTAATACACCACATTAACAAATTGAAGGAAAAAAACCACATGATCATCTCAATAGATGCAGAAAAGGCATTCAACAAAATCCAACATCCCTTTTAGATAAAAATACTTCAAAAGATAGGAATAAAAGGAAAATTCCTCAATATGATAAAAGGCATATATGGAAAACCCACAGCCAACATCATACTCAACAGGGAAAGGTTGAAAGCTTTCCCTCTAAGATCAGGAACAAGACAAGGATGCCCACTGTCACCATTGTTATTCAACATTGTACTAGAAGTTCTAGTGAGGGCAATTAGACAAGACAAAAAAATTAAAGGCATCCAAATAGGAAAAGAGGAATTAAAACTCTCACTGTTTGTGGATGACATGATCCTGTATTTAGAAAATCCTGAAGTATCCACAAAAAAGATACTTGAACTAATAAATGAGTTCAGCAAAGTGTCAGGATATAAGATCAACACGCAAAAAT
>JAKSZT010001541.1:3337-35256 GCA_026826555.1 Tolypeutes matacus | reverse complement strand
TTAGGGTTAGGGTTAGTGTTAGGGTTAGGGTCAGGGTTAGTGTTAAATTTAGGGTTAGGGTGAGGGTTTAGGGTTAGTTTAGCATTAGGGTTTGGGTTAGGGAGTAATAAACTCAGTTTCAGCTGAGGAAGGATCGACAGCTCTACTGCTTTTGGTACCTGCCTTAAGTTCTGTTACAGTCTGGTTTGTACTGCTTTATTGCTGACTGGGTAGATTTGAGCAAGACTGGGGATTGTGCTCATTTTATTTGTCTGGGAGCATTGTGCGAAGCCTGCTTGGACGTTTCCCAATTTATTAATGAGACTACCGTTTTTAAGATATTTGGAATGGCATTCTTTCATCCAGTGTAACCCTTTTAGCATTTCGGACACACACGTGTTGCTATTGATTTATTATTACTGCTAAGTGGATCCCTTACACTAGTTTTTGCTCTGCAAAATTTTTTTTTAAAGATTTTATTTATTTATTCATTTATCCCCCCCTTGCTGCTTGTGCTCGCTGGGTCAGCTAACCATGCCATGCGGGCAGGCTTGCCTTCACCAGGAGGCCCCGGGAACCGAACCCAGGGCCTCCCATATGGTAAATGGGAGCCCTACTGATTGAGCCACAGCCGCTTCCCATCAAAATTTTTTTATATGACCTGGTTTCTCACAGTTAAAGCAATTTAAATTATTAACAACAGGACTATGTCCCTTTAGAGCAGGTGAAAGAGGTTTCACATTTTTTCCAATAACAGTAACTAAATTCCAGTAGATGCTAACAATCCCCAAGGGGGTGTACAATATGAGCATGTTCCTATTCCATTTAAAACTATCAAATAATTAAAACAAGCATGCATTCAAAAAGGTGTAAATTCTTCTTATACTCAAGAAATGGTGCAAAAATTGGCACAAGCAACCAGATTAATACCCTGGAATTGGGATATTTTAGCTCAAGCTGTTCTTAATTCAGGAGAATTTTTACAATTTAAAACTTGCTGGGATGATGAGGTTAATATTGTAGCACGATTAAATCAACAGCAAAATGCATTAGTGCCTATTACTGCTGAACAAATATTAGGAACAGATCAATAGGCTGGGATTACTCGCCAAGCTCAATATGATGATATTGTCATTGTACAAGGGCGATTGTGCGGCCTAGCTGCCTGGTGATGAATCTACACCCCTGGACAGGCTGTATAATCATTTTCAAAAATTTTTCAAGGAATACTGTACCCTATGCTGGTTTTGTAGCAAGCCTGGTAGATGTAGTCAACAAGACAGTAACTTAATCTGATCTTTAAAAAAATGCTTATTCTAATGTTGGATTTGATAATGCTAACAGTGAATGTAAAAAGGCTTTATGTCCAATAAAGGCAATTGGAAGGACTTTACAGGATTAAATAAAAATATGCCAAAACATTGGGCCTTATACCTATAACATGAACCTACTTGCAGCTGCTCTAAAGGGACGTAGTCCTATGATTACTAATTTAAATTGCTTTAAATGTGGGAAACCAGGTGATATGAAAAAAGATTGCCAAGCCAAAACTAGTGTAAGAGCTCCATTTAGGGGAAAAAATAAATCAATACCAATTCGTGTGTGTCCAAAATGCCAAAGAGGGTTACACTGGGCCAAGGAATGCCATTCTAAATATCATAAAAATGGTATTCTCATTAATAAGTTGAGAATCTTCAAGTACGCCTTGCTCAAGGCCCTCAGACACACAATATAAGCATATTTCCCAGCCTTGCTCAAATCTACCCAGTCAGCAAAAGAGCAATTCACTCCAGGCTGTAAGAGAACTTAAGGCAGTTACCAAAAGCAGTACAGCTGTCAATCCTTCCTCAGCTGAAACAAAGTTTACTACTCCTTAACTGGGTAAACCAAAAATTAAGAACAGGAATTAAAGGGCCTGTCCCAGAAATCTGAACTTTAAGCCTAAATGTACTCCTAAAGAGTAGTAATCCAAAATATACATGTTAAATATCTGTATAAACTGCTAAATTATAGCTTAACTGTATTTATGCTGTTTAAGTTGTCCTGGCTGCTTGCTGATTATGTACAAAAGTGTTTCAAAGAACAAGCTTATATATTACAGGTAATACAGACTCCATAAAAAATCTTCAAAACAGTAAAATCAAAGATGTGAAATGATGGAGGGCTTGAAGACAGCCATACCAATGGTGTGACAATTATGGGTCAAATTAGTAAGCATTATGTTTGTGTTAGTGTGTCATAATTCTTTTTTGTATTTGTCTGTTTGTTCTGTGTCTGCGTATATTTTAATAACTCCAGAGGGTAATATTAAATTGATAAATGAAGATTATTATGGGAGCTCTATTCAAATGGCCAAAAATTAAATAAGCGTGTATATTAATAAATAAATATGGATATTAGTATAAAACAATAAAAATACTTATACTCAAATTAAATCATTTTTCTAACAAGTTTGTTTAATGTTGATGGTAAATATAGGTTGTCGGAAGATTGCTTGGAAGTAGTTTCCAAAATCATTGTGGTAACTTAAGTATGGATGGTATATAGAATGTGCTTTATTATTAAAGAAAAGAAAGTCATTTTACCTAAGATAAAATAACTAGTTATTAAAACAAAGTAAAATGTGGGACAAAACCTGAATAAATATAAAAGTTCAAAAGGCTTGTGTAAAAGGAATTTTTGTGGTCAAAGCTAAGTAAAATTTAAGCAGTCTATGTAAAAATTTTTGTAAAGCTTTAATGTCAAACAAACTAATAATATAAGGTTGAAGATTTATTCTTTCTCAAAGTTTCTCAAGTCAGTTAGACTGTTTTAGTAAAAGTTTACAAAATTTTTCTCCTAAATAATCAGTACGCATTAAAGAAAGTCTGTTTTATCGAAATAGCTTCTTATACTTTAAACTTATCATTTCCATTGAAAAACAGGTCTTATCACTTTTAAAAAGAGCACAATGTCTGAACCTGCTTTCGCAAAGTCAAATCCTGAAAGATGGCTTTTATTTCAAACTGTCACAAATAACTAGGTCTTTTACCTAAAAAAAGGTAAAATACTAAAAATAGTTAAGTCCTTGTGATATAAGTTGAATGAAGTATTTAAAATTGTTTTATAATTAAAAGAAATTTTCTAATTTTATATCTATTAAAGTTATATGAATAAAAATTCATATGAATACTTTAAAAGTGTATAAAATTCCTGAAAATATAATAATGTTTCAATATAATAGTAAATAAAGTATAATGTTATTAATCATAATATTTAGTTATAACTACAAGAAGAAAGCAGCCATTAAAGGCTGCAGGGGTAGTGCATAACAGTAATATACAGTAAAATAAAATAACACCCCAGCAGCATGCATTGGTCCCAAATATTGCTATTTGTTGCAAAAAATTAATATCCAGTTATGTCACTATCACTTTGTTTTAAAATTTACTTAAGCTTTCTTTAATATTTTCTTAAACAAGTCAAGCCAGCCCACATTCCCCTTCCTGTAAAATAGCCAGCAATAAATCGTTTATATTCAACACTGTAGGCAACAGCCACAATTCTAACTATAATGTTAAAAACAAAACAAATGAAAATTACAAGTTATTGTATTATGGCACAGCCCAAATAAGAAATACTAATTTGTTTTTACCTATGACTCAAACTTTACAAAATAAAGAAATTGAGGTCATTCTAATCATGCTACTAAGAATCTTAAAAGCTTAAGAAATAAAAGTTTATTCATTGGATGTCTGTTGTATGATCTACTGTAGTTATGAATTATGTATAATATACTTAAATAATAAACTTTAATAAAATACATTGCATACTTATGTAACTTAGTAACTTGTATAATATACAGAAATGTGTTTTATTAAATGTATATGTAAATTTCTTGTTTTAAGTTTCGACAGTCCTGTATCCATATGTATTAAAAAACAAGTCTGGCAAGTATTGTTCAAGCCTAAAGTAAAGCATCATGCAGAAAATTTTGTTAATCCTGAAACCAATACCATGCTAGTTAACACTTTTCACATTTCAGGAAAAGTATTGGAAGTTAAAATAATAAATACATCAACAGTGTTTTGTAACAAATTAAAAAAATATAAAGTGCATTCCAACGGGTGTTGTATTCCTCCCTGGGGAAGCTGGCCACTCTCCCACGGATTGATGCATAAACCTTAAAAGGTACTGCCCAGGGAGTGTTGGGTTCCTTCCTGTGGAGGCTGGCCCCTTCCTTGGAAATTAGCAAACTACTCACAAGTTAGCACCTATAGTATCAAATTCATTAATCCTAAACACAGTCAACCAAAACTCTAGTATCAGTTGCTACTTCAACACTTCCCAGCTAAAAGCTAAATACTGGTAGTTATATATATATCAGATTGCTCTATTTATCTTTCATTCTGTAACTTTGTTCAATATTGACTTAATCTTTTAATTAGTTATGTTATTTGTTTCTCACCCTAATTGTCAATTAAGCTTATTAAAGAAAATATATATTAAAGTTTATCTTATATCTATAGGAAAAAGCTACTTGAAATAAAATATGAGGTAAGCAAAGTGGCAGGATACAAGATCAACACGCAAATATCGGTAATGTTTTGTACATTAGTACTGAGCAACCTGAGGAGGAAATCAGGAGGAAAATTCCATTTTCAATAGCAACAAAAAGCCTCAAGTAATTGGGAGTTAATTTAACCAAATAAGTACAGGACCTATATGCAGAAAACTACAAAACAAAGCTGGAAGAAATGAAAAAAGACCAAAACAAATGGAAAGAGATTCCGTGTTCATGGATTGGAAGAATAAATATCATGAAGATGTCAATCTTGTCCAAACGGATTTACAGATTACATGCAATACCAATCAAAATCCCAACAGCTTATTTTACAGAATTAGGGGAGGCAATTACCAAATTCATCTGGAAAGTTAAGTGCACCTGAATTGCCAAAAGCATTCTAAAAAAGAAGAGCAATGTGGGTGGAATTTCACTGCCTGGCCTTGAAACATATTACAAAGCTACAGTGATCAAAACAGCATGGTACTGGCATACAGGTAGACACATTGATTAGTGGAATAAAATTGAGAACCCAGAAATATACCCTCACCTATACAGTCAATTGGTTTTTGACAAACCTACCAAGCCCACACTAATGGGAAAAAACCATCTCTTCAACAAATGGTGTTGGGAGTACTGGATATCTATAACCAAAAGAATGAAAGAGCAACCCTATCTCACCCCCCATACAAGAATCAACTCAATATATATCCAATATCTAAATATAAAAGCTAGGATCATAAAACTACTAGGAGAAAATGTAGGGAAACATCTTCAAGACCTTGTGGTAGTTGGTGGTTTCTTGGATTTTACACCCAAAGCACATGAAACAAAAGAAAAAAATAGATAAATGGGACCTCCACAAAATTAAACACTTTTGCACCTAACTGGACTTTGTCAGAAAGGTGAAAAGGCAGCCAACTCAATGGGAAAAAATATTTGGGAATCACATATCTGTTAAGGGTTTAATATCCAGGATACATAAAGAGGTGTTACAACTCAACAATAAAAAGACAAATGACCCAATTAAAAAATGGGCAAAGGATTGAATAGACAAATCTCCAAAGAAGAATTACAAATGGTAAAAATCCACATGAAGAAATGCTCAACATCATTCATGATTAGGGAAGTTCAAATCAAAACTGCAATGAGATGTCATTTTACTCCTATCAGAATGTTCACTATTTAAAAGACAGAGAGCTACAAGTGTTGGAGAGGATGTGGAGACACAGGAACACTTTTTCACTGTTGGTGGGAATGCAGAATGAAACACCCACTATGGAGGATTGTTTGGTAGTTCCCAAAGAAGTTGAATGCAGACTTGCCACGTGACACTGCATTACCACTACTGGGTATATACCTAGAAGAACTGACAGCAGTGACACGAACAGACATCTGCACAGTGATGTTCATAGCAACATTATTCACCATTGTCAAAAGTTGGAAACAGCCCAGGTGTCCATCAAAAGATGAATGGATAAACAAATTGTGGTTTATTCACACGATGGAATATTATGCAGCTGTAAGAAGAAATGAAGTCGTAAAGCATATGGCAACATGGATGAACCTGGAAGACATAATGTTGAGTGAAGCAAGCCAGACTAAAAAGGACAAATAGTGTATGAATGCATTACTATGAACCAAATATATTGTGTAACATCTTGTTTGATCAAAAAAAAAATTTTTTATATATCCATTACATTTAATTGAGAAATGTATATATATATATTCATTTGTGTTTTATTTTTAGTTTATAATTGTTTATATTTTCAATTATTTAATGTAGAAATAAAGTTTCAAAAAAATAAAAATAAAAAATAAACAGATAAAAAACAATAACAACAAACTAATGTTTGCTAGCAGCAACTCACTTTAAAAGAAATGTAAAAGAATATTCTTCAGGAAGAAAGAAAATAATCTCAGAAGGTTCAAGGTTCAGGATGGATCAAGGAACAATATCTCTTAATTAAATTCACATATCTAAATGACTATTGAATGCATAAAGTAATAATGATATCCGTGGCCTAGGACATCAATAAAGCATTAAAATACACCATAAAATAACATGTAGCATAAGACAGGTAAATGGATATGTAGCAGTTTGATACCGTTAGGAATTCCAAAAAGATATTGGATTATGCTTGTAAACTGGTCTCTTAATCTGGGCAAGATTATGTTATGATAAGGGCATTGACTGGGCCACAGTCAGTAGGGTGTTGAGCCCCTCCCCTTGGTGGGTGGGGCCTCAAACATAAAAAGACATGGCAAAGGACACAACTGGAATAGTTTTGTAATTGGAATTCTGATGAGCAAGGACAGAAGGCCCTGGGGAAAAGAGACAAGCCATTCACCTGACAGTTCACAGATGGCCTTGTGGTGAGAGGCAAAGCTTAGAGATCCTCATACTCTACTGCTGACCTTGTGGAGGAAACAGAGGAGCTGAGCCCAGAGAGAAATGCAGGCCTGGGAAGAGAGGAACCCAAGAAGCCTGAACCCTGGTAAACTTCAGCAGCTCTCTTGCTCCAAGACGGGGTAACAGACTTTGGTGAAGGAAGAAACTTATGCTTCATGGCATGGTAACTGTACACTTCTACTCCAAATAAATACCCTTTATAAAGACCCAGAGATTTCTGGTATTTTGCATTAGCACAAATTTGCCTGACTAATACAGGATATAAAATGTTTTTAAATACATTGTTTGGCCAGTCAATAATAAATAATAAGTGCAGATTTGGAAAGGCAAGCAAAACTGATATAATTTCCAGATATTAAAGATATTAAATAGTGCATCTCAACAAAATAAATAGAAAGAAAAAATTGAACAAAAATAGTTAGTACAAAACCAATTATTCAGGATTTCGTGGTTTGCCATGTTGGCCTTTGTTCTGGGGCCACCTTATTCATGCATCTTTAGAAGCTGCACATTTCTTTTCCTTCAGAAGACTGGAGGTTCCAGGGTTGATTTATGCACTGTTGTTTTGTCCCCATGATAAATCAAGTGCTGTATCACTTCCCCATTTCCTTGTAATGAAGTCACCAAACTGGATATGTTGCTCATTTGAAACAGGAAAGCCATGAATGATAGAACAAATAAAAAGGATATATTGTTGCACTCCCCTAATTGGACACTTAGATGATTGATATTGGATATTTCCTCTTTTCTAATGAACACATTCAATGCTATAAATTTCCCTCAAAGCACTGCTTTTGCTGCACCCCAAAAACTATGAAGAAGTATAGGACATTAAGAAGCATAAAAAACCAAATAACAAAAGGCTTGTGAGTGAAGCTAAATCCACTTTCAGAACACTACAGACTTAAGATGAACACAGAGAATGTAAGAAAGTTGGGAAAATATTTTATCTGACTGCAAGCATGTTTTCCTCAATATAACACTTCTATGAATGTAACTTCACTGTAAAGGAATTTCCATCATGCTTACCTAAGCATGAGGGAATCTATGTAAGGAGAAAAGACTGAAGTCAATGAGTTTTACCAGTTTGTGCCACATGGTCATCCTCCCCTTTAAGTATAATGAGTGTGATGTTTTCTTGGAAATTCAACCTCATGAGATACCTGAGAATTAATCCTTCAGAGAAACCATTTGGGATTTCATGAATTTGGGAAATCTAGAGTCACATCAAAGAAATATGCAGGACAAAAACCTTGTGTATGAAAGGAATATTGGAAATTCTTCAGCCAGGCATTAAATCTCATTGAGCATGAAATAGTCATACATAAGTTAGTATTGTAATGAACATGGGAATGCTTCCAACTGAAATAAAGCCTCATGGAATATGAGAAAACTCAAACTAGAGAGAAATCTTATGAGTGTCCTGAATGTAGACTGATCTTTACAGTCATTTTTTACTCTTCATTTTAAAAGTCATACAGGGGAACAAGCATAGAAAAGTAATACATGTGGGAAAATTTTCAACTTGACAGAAAACCTCTATTCATCAGAAAATTCTTACTGAAGAGAAATCACATATAAGTGGGAGAGCTTTAATTCAAATAACAAATCTCAGATACAAGAGAATTCTTAATGCAAAGAAACCCTATGCATGTAAGGCATGTGAAAAATACTTTAGGTACAAATCATATCTCACAGAACATGAAAAACTCATAGTGGACACAAAGAAAATGAATGTAAAGAATGCAGAAAAGCCTTCAGCCAAAAGCAATAGTACATTAAACATCAGAGCATTCATTCTGGAGAAAAATCCTCTTTTTGCAATGAATGTGGAAAAGCCTTCAACCAGAAGGAAAACCTCATTAACCATCTGAGAATACATAGTGGAGAGAAACCCTTGGAAAATGATGGATGTGGGAAAGCTTTCATTCAGAAATGAAGCCTCATTACACACCATAGAAAACAAACTGGATAGAAACCCTATATATGTAAAGACTTCAGTAGCAAATCAAATCTCACTGACCATGAGAAAATTCATACTGGATGGAAACTCTATATATGTAAGGAACGTGGAATAACCTTCATTCCAAGCCAGTATCTCATTAAACATTACAACATTCATACTGGAGAGAAACCCTGTGATTTTAATGAATTTGAATCTCCAATGAATCTCCACCTCCAGTCTGTGCAAATTTTTGCCAATCTTTTAAAGAACCAGGTGTGATTGTGCAATTCAGGATGCCTTTCTCCTGTTGGAAAAGTGCACTTACATTTTGTTCTCAGATATGCTTCCCCCACATCTTCTTCCACAGTCATCTGTGTTCAATTTCTTACCACCAATTTGTGCATTAGAACTCGAGATTTCTCTTAATTTATGTAAAGATGGCCTTTCCACTTATTTTTTTTTTTTGGTGGGTAAAAATCAAATTTTTCACGATACATACCAATATTTGTAAAATGATATATAAATATATATGCATATATGTGCATTTGCTTACAAAAATGTTATATATATATATATATATATATTTTAAAGGTGCTTAGATTACCTAAATATTACACAGAAACTACAGGGATTCCCATATTCCCCACCTCCCACACCTCCAACAATATCCCACACAAATATCTCCCACAAATGTAGCCCATAACCCTAAATGGACCTTCACATCCTTGGGCCTTGCCATCAACCATTGACCACAGTTCACATCGTAGACCACACTATCGCCCACGCAGTTCTGAATGGTGTATGCTGATTTAAAATGGCCTACATCTGTCACCACAACGGCACTCAGATCAACCCCTAAGTCCCAGAAAAACCCCTGTATTTCAACTGCAATTCCCCTCCCTGCCCTGAAAGTGTCCAGTGGCCACCGGCTTCACCTCACTAGTATAATTTCTTCCATTGCTAGAATCACAATATGTGTAAAACAGAATACCATTAAGTCCACTCTAGTCCATAGTTCTCCCCCAATCCCGAGGGGACTGGTCTGATGATGTCCAGTCCATCTCCAAGTGAGAGAGGGCTTATATCCCGTGTATATGGTGGGTGATATTATCATGCCTTCAGCTGCAGGCCCTCTCCATTCCCTTGGATGACCATTACCCATCATCATCTACTGACCAGGTGACTTGGAGGAGTCCATACAGCTGTAGGGTAGGATTTGCAGCTCCACCAAGATTCCACACATACCTGACACATAGGTAGGCCAGAGGCTCCAGTCTCTGGAAGTACATCTAAAAACTCCAGCATCACATATAGGTTTGAATAGAAGGGATTGATGATCAATGTGCACAGAGGACTTATTTGAGTCCAACTCTGTCATTCTCAGGAGCACAGATTCCAAAGTAGAGCCCACTGATAAGGCATCAGTCTCTGGGGCTATCCCCCCTTATATAGGACCTGGGTGTCTCCAGTGCCCTCAGAAGCCCCTCTGTGTGGGGTGATATGCACTTTGGTGTTCAATGAGATCCTACTGAAGTGTGCATAAGCATTACCTCTGGGATGACCTCCCAACTCTCTTTGAAGTCTCTTAGCCACTTGAACTCATTTGTCTTTACCTTTACCCCTTTTATTCAATGTCTTTTTCCAGTCGTGTTGCCAGTTGGCACTTGATATTAATCCCTTGTTGCCAGGAATGCTCATCCCCCTGAGTCATGTCCCACATTGGGGAGAAGGTAATGCATTAATATGCTGAGTTTGGCTTAGAGAGAGACCACATTTGAGCAGCAAGGAGGCTCTCAGGTGGAAACCCTTAGGCACCCCATACAAGTAGGCTAAGTTTCAGTTACAAGAGCAAAGTCTCATAAGGGCAGTCATTAATAACCAGAACTCACGGATTCTGGTGATCTCATTAGACATTACAACACTCATACTGGAATGAAACCCTGTGAGTGTAATGAATGTGACTCTCCAAAGAATCTCCACCTCCAGTCTGTGCAACTTCTGGCTAATCTTTTAAGGAAGCAGCTGAGACTCTGCAATTCTGGATGTCTTTCTCCTGTTGGAAAAGTGCATTACAGTTTGCTCTCAGATCTGCTCCTCCCACGTCTTCTTCCACACTCATCTGTGTTCAATTTGTTACCACTAATTTATGCATCAAAACTCGAGATTTCTCTTAGTTTATGTAAA
Source organism: Tolypeutes matacus (assembly GCA_026826555.1). Taxonomy (NCBI): domain Eukaryota; kingdom Metazoa; phylum Chordata; class Mammalia; order Cingulata; family Chlamyphoridae; genus Tolypeutes; species Tolypeutes matacus. Next base: position 24,192 of record JAKSZT010001541.1, on the reverse strand, counting down.
AATTGGCTTTCTACTTATTTCAAATTATCCTGGTTGTTTTCACTGGTTCTTCAATCCCTTACATTCTGGTTAAGCCTTTAAAAAATTACCATTTTAAAAATAATGCTTCCCACTTTTGTAGCATTTTCTTATAAGGCACTCCAGCCATTGATTTTTTTTTTTTCAGTTTCTTCACCTGATTCTGATGTAGATTCAAGTTTAACAGCCACTGAACTACAGTGGCATGCTTTCTACTTAACTCCATTTTTCCTTTTAATTTTAAATCAGAAATGATCCTTTCATAATTAGATGATATACTTCTAATATCAAGTATTTTAAGAAGGTAGAAATTATATTTGTATTCATAACCTGTACTCCAATATTTTTCTCATATGTGATAGGATGTGGAATGGATGAAACTAGACACTGCATGTATTTACAAATATAAATTTGTACCCAAAATAATCTGCCAATGCAGATAAATCTGAAGAAGGAGGAATGGGGGTTGAGGCTAGAAAAGGAATTTGACTGTGTGCCATAACAGACATAAATTATTTTTATACACTTTGCTCGGATATTTTGGTTATAATTTAAATGAAATTATGAAAATAGTACACAAGGAAATCATACAAAGTGGTTGATTTGAACATATTGATTTGTATCTGAAACATTAATGGGGGGGCACTTCCCCTCACCTTTGCAAATACAGTCCCCCATATAGGAAAAATGCTCACTCCCCTCGGCCCTCTCCCCAGAGTGGTTGGAGGCCCCTTCAGCAAGAATGAGCACGGAGCATGAGGAGGATAGATGTAACCATGTGAAGTCCACCCTGTTCTCTACATTTGTCCGGTTAGAAGTTCTCTACATTTGTCCGGTTAGCATCACAGGAGAAGATGTACGTCCTGCTGCTTAAAGCCCAGTGAAGCCCGGCTTGCGTGGTTCACATCACTAACTGAGACTGTGAGTGCTGAGCAGGGCTTTCTCCCTGTCCTCCTTTGGGGATCCAGATCCTATGAGGTTGGTTTTCATTGGGGTTCTGAATGTTTGCTTCCAGAACAGGACATTGCTACTGTGGCTTGGGGGAACTGCAGTGAAAACGTGTTATAGTCCACGAATGAGTTCCAGAATCAGTTTCTGTTTTCTTTATGCCAAAAGTTCAGTCCTTAGTGTATTTCACTCATCCAGTATTTTGTTGTAAGCTGCAAGGTGAAGCCAAGCCACATTCACCTCTTTGTTGACTAATACAGCTATTACTCCCATCTCCAGATGCTGAGCGCAGAGATTTTGACTGGTGGGCGGAAAGTTCTTCAGCTAAATGCTCCAGTTCACCATTTTCAAATTCTGTCTTCCATATAATGCCAGGAGTTAATCTTTCAAAGTTCTCTGCAAGTTTAAAACACGGATCGCCTTTCCTCCTGTTCCAATAATAGTTTCATCATTTATTTCTAAGGCATCATAGAAAGTCTCTTTAGTGTCTATATTACTATCAACAGTCATTTCAAAGTGAACTAGGCCTTTTCCATCAAGCATTTCACAATTCCTTCAAAAAATACCCCTTACCCACTTATATAACCGTTCCAACATTTTGGTATATGCAAAAGCACTTCCCCACTCCTCGGTACCAAATTCTGTATTAGTCAACCAAAGTGGTGCTAATGTGAGATACCAAAAATGGGTTGGTCTTTATAAAGTTTTTTTATTTGGGGTAGAAATCCCCAGATACAAGGGCATAAAGCATAAATTTCTTCTCAACAAAATTTATTGCCACGTGTTGGAGCAAGATATCTACTGATGTTTGCCAGTGTTCAGATTTCCTTGGTTCCACTCTTCCCAGGGCTGCATTTCTCTCTGGGCTCAGCTCCTCTGTTTCCTCCACAATGTCAGCTATAGACTATGAGGCTCTCTAAGCTTTGCCTCTCTCCACAAGGCCAGCTCTGAACTGTCAGGTCAATAACTTGTCTCTTTCCCCTGGGGTCTTCTGCCCCTGATCATCAGAACTCCCACATCAAAAACTACTCCAGCTCTGTCCTTTGCCATATCTTTTTTATGTTTGAGACCCCACCTAACACAGGGCGGGGCTCAATGCCCTATGGACTCTGGCCCAATCAAAGCCCTTATCATAATTTAATCATGCCCAGATTAAGAGACCAGTTTACAAGCATAATCCAATATCTATTTTTGGAAATCATAATGATATTCAACTGCTATATATTCATTTACCCATATTATGCTATATATTATTTTATGGTGTATTTTAACACTTTACTGATGTCCTAGGCCATGGATATCATTATTTCTTTATCCATTCAATAGTCATTTAGATATATGAATTTAATTAACAGATATTGTTCTTCCATCCATCCTGAATGTTGAACCTTCTGAGATTATATTCTTTCTGCCTGAAGAATATTCTTTTACATTTCTTTTAAATTGGATTGCTGATAGCAAACTTTTATTAGTTTTTACTCATCTGTAAAAGTATTTATTTCACTTCTTCCTGAAGGATTGAGATGAATTAACTCTCAGGCCCTTGATGCTCTCCACTGCATTTGAAAGCACCCTAAAGGTTGAATTTCTCCATTCTGTTGTAAATGTAATGGAGAAGAAATTTGGGCCTTTCAGTTTTACAGCTTGCTTCTTGCCTCACCACCCACCAGTCAATTTATGATGCATAAATTAGTGGCAAGAAATTGAACACAGATTGAGTGTGGAATAAGATGAGGGAGGACCAGATCTCAGAACAAACTGCAAGTGCACTTTTTCAAGAAAAGAAAGACATCCTGAAATGCACATGCACAGCCGCTTCCTTAAAATATTGGCAAGAAGTTGCACAGACTGGACATGAAAATTCTTTGGGGATGCACATTCGTTACATTCAAAGTTTTTCTCTCCAGTATGAATGTTGTAATGTTTAATGAGATACTGCTTCTGCCTGAAAGCTATTCCACATTCCTTACATTCATAGGGTTTCCCTCCACTATGAATTTCCTCATGGTCCATGAGATTTGATTTGCTAATGAAGGCTATCCTACATTCCTTACCTATAGAGGGTTTCTCTCCAGCTTGTCTTCTCTGGTGTGTAAAGAAAGTTGATTTCTGAATGAAAGCTTTCTTACATCCCTCACATTCATAGGGTTTCTCTGCTCTATGTATTCTCAGATGGTTAATGAGATTTTCCTTTTGGTTGTAGGTTTTTCCACATTGATTGCATATATAGGGTTTTTCTCCAGAATGAATTTACTCTGATATTTAAAGAACTATTGTTTTTGGATGAAGGCTTTTCTGCATTCTTTACATTCATTTTGTTTCAGTCCACTATGAGCTTTTTCATGTTCTGTGAGATATGATTTGGAACTAAAGGTTTTTCACATGCCTACCATGCATATGGTTTATTTGCAGTTGGTAATCTCTTGTATCTGAGATTTGACATTTGAATTAAAGCTTTCCCACATATACATGATTTCTCCTCAGTAAGAAGTTTCTGATGAATAAAGAGGTTTCCTGTCAGGTTGAAAACTTTCTCAAATGTATGACATTTCTATGCATGATCCCCTGTATAGCTTTTCAAATGAGGAGTAAAAAAAATGGCCGTAAAGTGGAGAGTATATTCAGGACTCTCATATGGTTTCTCTCAAGATTGAATTTTCTCATTTTCCATGAGGTTTTGTTTCAGATGGAAGAATTCCCCTGTTCATTACAATACTAATTAATGTATGACTATTTCATACTCAGTGAGATTTAATGCCTGGCTGAATGATTTCCAATATTCCTTACATACACAAGGTTTTACTCCTGCATGTCTTTAATATGACTGTAGCTTTCACAAATTTGTAAAATCACAAATGGTTTCTCTGAGAGATTAATTTTAGATATCTCATGAGGTTGAAAGTCCAAGAAAACTTCACACTCATTACACTTAAAGGGGAGGTCTACCAGGAGAGGCAAACTGGCAAAACTCATTGTGTTCATTCTTTTTTCCTTACATAGATACCCTCATGCTTGGACAAGCATGATGCAAATTCCTTCAAAGTGAAGTCACATTCATAGAAGCATTATCTTGAGGAAACAATGCTTGTGATCAGAGAACATATTTTCCCAACTTTCTTACATTCTCTGCGTTCATCTTAAGTCTATGCTGTTGTGGATGTGGATATAGATTCACTCACAATCTTTTGTTATATGGTTCTTTCTGCTTCTTAGTGTCCTATGCTTCTTCATAGTTTGTGGGGTGCAGCAAAAGCATTACATAGAGGGAAATTTATAGCATTGAATGTATTCATTAGAAAAGAGGAAAGATCCAATATCAACAATCTAATCATCCAATCATGGGAGGCAGAAAATTATATCCTTTTTATTTGTTCTCTAATTCATGGTTCTCCTTGCTACTAATGAGCATCACATCCAGTTTGGTGACTTCATAACTAGGAAATGGGGAAGTGATACAGCACTTGATTTATGATGGGGACAAGGTAAAACCCCATAAATAAATCCAGGAACCTTCAGGGTTCTGAAGTATAAGAAAGGTTGCAGCTTCCAAAATACATGAGTAAGGTGGCCCCAGAACAAAGGCCAAAAAGGCAACCCAGGAAATCCTGAACACTTTGTTTCGGACTATTTTTCTTCAATTATTTTTCTTCCATTCATTTGGATGAGATGCACTATTTAGTATTCTTTAAAGTTTACCATCGAAATTATAACAGTTTTGCTTTCCTTGCCAAATCTGCACTTATGATTTGTTATTGATCTGCCAAATGTATTTTAAAATATTTTATATCCTATATTACTCAGCCAAAGGGGTGTGATGTAAAATACTAGAAATCTCTTGGTCTTTATAAAGGGTGTTTATTTGGGGTGGAAGCTTACAGTTGCCAGTTCATAAAGGATAACTTTCTTCCTTCACCAAAGTCTGTTAGCCCATCTTGGAGCAAGACAGCTGCTGACATTTGCCAGGGATAAAGTTTATTGGGTTCCTCTCCACTCAGAGCTGTGTTCCTCTCTGAGCTGTAGACTATGTGGCTCTCTAAGCCTTGCCTCTCTCCACAAGGCCAGCTGTGAACTATCAGGTGAATGGCTCATCTTTTTTCCCAGGGCATTCTGTCCTTGCTCATCAGAACTCCAACATCAAAAATTACTCCAATTCTGTGCTTTGCCATGTCTTTTTATGATTGAGACCACACCCACCAATGGGCGGGGGTTAACACTCTACCAACTGTGGCAATGTCAATGCCCTTATCAAAACTTAATCATGGCCAGATTAACAGACCACTTTACCAAAATAGTCAAATATCTATTTTTGGAATTCATAACGATATCAAAATGCTACATATCCATTTACCCAAATTATACTATATATTATTTTATGGTGTATTTTAGCACTTTATTGATGTCCTAGGCCATGGTTATCATTATTAATTTATCCATTCAATAGTCATTTATATATATGAATTTAATTAACAGATAATATTCTTCAATCCATCCTGAGTCTTGACCCCTCTGAGATTATTGTCTTTCTGCCTGAAGAATATTCTTTTACATTTCTTTTAAAGTGACTTGCTGCTAGCAAAGTGTATTAGTTTTTTTTTTATTTTTATTTTTATTTATATTTTTTGTATTAGTTTTTATTCATTTGTAAAATATTTTTTTCACTTCTTTCTGAAGGATTGATATGAATTAAATCTCGGCCCTCCATGATCTCAACTGCTTCTGAGAGCACCCTTAATGTCGAATTTCTCATTCTGTTGTAAATGCAATCAGTTCCTTGGAGAAGAAATTAGTGGCTTTCGGTTTTACAGCCTGCTTCCTGCACCCCCACCACCCAGGCAAAATCTGTGTGCTCCGGCCTGGGGATGGGAATAATGGCACACCTCTCTGAGTTACACACCTGATTTTGGAGTTAAGATTTGGTGGAGAAAACACAGTTTATTGAGTTCTTCCTGAGACCATTCGAGGAACAAGTGCAAAGTGCAAAATGAGAACAAGCACCCCATTTTTCTCAAGGATGGTCTCACCCTATGTACAGCCATTGCTTCATAACTTCCCATTTGTCCCAGACTTCAGAGACCCCTTCTGATCCCTGGGTCCTGGGTTAATGTCCTCCTTTGAGTCTTGTGTGGACACCGAAAATGTATGTTCTTCCCAACCCATTGCTGTGTGTGTAAGCATTTCATTTGGAGGAATTTTGGTTAGATTCAGATAAGGGAAAATTTGATTAAGTCACTTTTGGTTAGATTGCTTTAGTTTAGTTAAGGGCCTCTGATTAGATTTCATGCACCAGGATGGACCACAGTCATTGTGCTGAAGTCATACATACATGGAACACACAGAGATAAAGTAATGCCATGTTTACCCTGACATGTGGGAGGTGGTTCCCAGATCTCCTACGGCTGTGGAGAGACACAGAAACCCTGAGGGGCTGAGGGAGAGGCCAGAGTCTTGTTCATGGAGCAGCTTGAAGCTGAAGACATCCAGGCTAGAGGAGAAGGGAGAGGTGTGAGCAATTGTGTATGATGGCCCAGTGCTGAGTTCATGGATAAAGTGAGTTTGGAGGAGAAAGCAGAGAGAGACAGGTAGGCCCAACATTTTGCCAATGAAATCAGTTTCTTTATTGTTTTTCTTACACTGAAGAATTGACTGCATTCACCCAGCTTTAGGGTAAAGCAGTGTTTTGAAGTTGGTTGTAAGTGAAAACATGTGCAAAGCACCAAAAGGAAGAAACTGACTTAGATTTCCAAATTGAAGAAACTGCAGCATTGGCATCGTAAAAGCAGGGATTTGACCTATTGGGTGAAAGCAAGTGTATAACAGCGAAATAAACAAGTACCTTACTTAACTTTCGATGGTGCATTTCCTCCTGAATTCACAGCGTGTTAGGTAAAACCAGTGTTTTGAAGATTAGTTTAAGTGAAAACACAGTCATAGCAGCAAACAAAACAGAAATCTTACACAGATTTGAAAAGTGAAGAAACTTATGCTCTGGCATAACATTTCATAAAAGCCAGGTTTTTACATTGATTGTGAGTGAAAACAAGTTCATAGCAGCCAAAAAACAAGTATCTTACTAAAGTTTCAAAGTTGAAGTACCTTCTGGCTTCACAGTGAGTTAGGTAAAACCAGTGTTTTGAAGATAATTGTAAATGAAAACACATGCATTGCAGCAAATAAAACACTAAACTTATTCAGATTTGTAAAGTAAAGGAACTACTGCATTGGCATAGTGTTAGGAAAAAGCATTCGGTTTGCTTGGATTTACACATCTTCAAGATCCTGGTTTTAACCTAAAGCTCTGTAAATCTAGGTGGTCTTCATGTTTGTAAAGTAAGAAAGATACTACTTTCTTTGGCTGCTATACCTTACAACCAATGTCAAAACACTGATTTTACCTAATGATATGCCATTGAAGTTGTTCCTTCATTTTAGAAATCTAAGTAAGATTTGCATTTAATTTCCTGCTATGCATGTGTTTTCACTTACAATCACCTTCAAAACATTGGTTTTACCAGTGTTACAGATCCATGGGCTTTCAGAGGCCCCACAGACTTCCACAAGCAATGCATGCCTTATGGACTCCATGGCCTCCAAGGCCTCCATGGCATCCATGTACTTGCCCAGGCTCCACAGGCTCCTCAGTCTCCACAAGCTCCATGAGCATGCACAGCCACAAAGGCTCCATGGGCCAAAATGGGCTCCACAGACTCCACAGTCCTCCCCATGATCCTCAGCCACCACAGCCTCCACAGCCTCCACTGGCTCCATGGGCCTATATGACATTCATGTGCTCCTTGGACTCCACATTCTCCATGGGCTCAACAGACTATGCCAGTACCATGAGCCTGCACTGTGTTCATGGCCTCCATAAGATATAGAGGCTCTGCAGGCTCCACAGGCTCCATGGGCTCCATGGGCTCCATAAGCTCCTGTGACTCCATGGGCTCCACATGTTCCACAGGCCTGCACAGGTGCCATGGGCTCTAGGGGCAATAGGCCTAAACAGGATCCACAGAACTCCATGTGATCCACAGGCTCCCTAGTACTGCACAGACACTATTGACTCCACAGAGTCCTCTGGTCTGCACAGGCTCCACAGACCTCCAAGTGTTTCACAGCCTCAATGGGCTCCATCAGCTCAATGGTTTCCACATTCTCTATAGTGTCCTTGGGCTACATAACTCAACATGCTCCATAGACCCCATGGGCTCGACAAGCTCCCAAGGATCCACAGGCCTCTACAGGCTCCACAGGCTCCCTGGTCCTGCATAGGCTATACAGGCAGCACAGGCTTTGAAAACTCCACCTTCTCCATGGACTTCATGGCCTCCATGGACTTACCCAAGTCCACAGGACTCTACCGGCTCCATGGATTCCATGGTGTCCACAGGTCTGCACATTCTCCATTCGTTACACAGGTTCCACAGGCTATCGGGGCCTCCACAGGCTCCAAAGGTCCCACAGGCTCCACTTGCCTACACAGCATCCATAGTCTCTATGGGCTCCATGGGCTCCACAGACAGCATATGCTCCACAGGTCTCAATGGCCTCCAGGGACCTGCATAGGCTCCACAGGCTTCCATGACCTCCACAGACTTCAAAAACTCCATGGGTATCACAGGCATTCCAGGGCTGCATGTGTTCCATTGGTTCCAGAGTCTCCATGGTCTTCTTGGGCTGCATACCTCAAAATGCTCAATGTTCCCCGTGGCTCCATGAGCTCCACAGGCTCTGCAAGCCTCAACTAGATTCACAAACTCCAGGGGCTCCACAGCTATACAGGACTCCAAGGAATCCCTGATCTCCAAGGGCTTCATGGTCTCCATGGGCTCCACCTGTTAAACAGGCTCCATTTGTATGCACAGGCTCCACATACTCCAATCACTCCATGGGCTTCACAGGCTTCACAGACTCAAGGCTCTACGCGTTACATGGGCCTGCATAGGCTCCACAAGCCTCCATGCATTCCAAAGTTTCCACAGGCTCCATAGGCACCACAGGCTCCATGCACCTGCAGAGACTCCACAGACTTCCACTGGCTCCACAAGCTCCACAGGCTCCAAAGTCTCCATGAACACCACAGTTTACAAAGGTTCCAATGGTTTTTCTCTAAACGCTCAGTGAATGCTTTTGGATCTTCAATTTAGAGAACCAATAAAGGGACTTATTTCATTGGCTGCTTTGTACATGTTTGCACTTAAAATCAACTTCAAGACACTGGTTTCACCTAACTCTATGTGAATGCAGGAGGTACTTGAAGTTTCAAAGGTAAGTAAGACACTTGTTTGTTTGGCTGTTATTACTCCTTCACTGGGTATACCCAAAATTAAGAACAGGAATTAAAGGGACTATCCCAGACACCTGAACTTTGAGCCTAAGTGTACTCCTAAAGAGTAGTAATCCAATATATAAATGTTAAATATCTGTATTACCTTCTAAATTAGAGCTTAACTGTATTTATGCTGTTTAAGTTGTCCTGACTGTTTGCTGATTATGAACACAAGTGTTTCAAAGAACAAGCTTATATATTACAGGTAACAGAGATTCCAGAAAAAAATCTTAAAAACAGTAAAATCAAAGATGTGAAATGATGGAGGGCTTGAAGACAGCCATACCAAAGGAGTGAAAATTATGGGTCAAATTAGTAATCATTATGTTTCTGTTAGTGTGTCATAATTCCTTTTGGTATTTGTCTGTTTGTTCAGTGTCAGTGCATATTTTGATACCTCTGGATGGCAATATTAAATTGATAAATGAAAATTATTATACGAGTCTAATCAAATGGCCAAAAATTGTATAAGCACTTATATTAATAAATAAATATGGATATTAGTTTAAAATAATAAAAATTGTCATGCTTAAATTAAAGTATTATTCTAACAAGTTTGTTTAATATTGATGGTAATTACGTGTTTTCAGAAGTTTGCTTGGAAATAGTTGCCAGAATCATTGTGGTAACATAAGTATGGAAGGTATATAGAATGTGCTTTTATTATTAAAGAAAAGAAAGTAATTTTATCCTAAGATAAAATGACTACTTATTTAAAGGAAGTAAAATGTGGGGAAAAGCCTGAATAAATACAAAAAGTGCAAAAGGCATGTGGAAATAGAATGTTCGTGGTCAAAGCTTAGTAAAGTTAAGCTATCTATAAAAATTTGAAAGCTTTAATGTCAAGCAATGTAATAATATAAAGTTAAAGTTTTATTCTTTCTCAAAGTTTCTGAAGTCAGTAATCTGTTCTGGTAAAAGTTTACAAACTTTTTCTCCGAAATGATCAGTATGCAATAAAGAAAGTCTGCTTTATCAAAATAGCTTCTTGTACATTAACCTTATCATTTCCATGGAGAAACAGGTCTTATCACTTTTAAAAAGAACCCAATTTTCGAACCTGCTTTCTCAAAGTCAAATCCTGAAACATAGCTTTTACTTCAAGCTGTCACATATAACTTGGTATTTAACCTAAAAAAAAAAAGTAAAGTACTGAAAATAGTTAATTTCATGTGATATAAGTTGAATGAAGTATACAAAACTGTTGTATAATTAAAAGAAATTTTCTAATTTTATAGCAATTAAAGTTATATGAATAAAAATTTCATATGAATACTTTAAAAGTGCATAAAATTCCTGCAAATAGAATAATGTTTCAATATAATAGTAAGTAAAATATGATGTTATTAATTATAATATTTAGTTATAACTACAAGAAGAAAGCAGCCATTAAAGGCTGCCATGGTAGTGCATAACAGCAAAATACAGCAAAATAAAATAACACCCCTGCAGCATGTAGTGATCCCATATATTGCTATTTGTTGAAAAAATTAGTATCTAGTTATATCACTCTCACTTTGTTTTAAAACTTGCTAAAGCTTTCTTTAATATTTTCTTAAACAAGTCATACCAGCCCACATAACCCATCCTGTAAAGTAGCCAACAATAAATTAATTTTATATTCAACACTGTAAGGAACAGTCCCAATTCTAATTATAATGTTAACAACAAAAGCAATGCAAGTATTAAAATTACAAGTTAATGTATTACACCACAGTCCAAATAGGAAATACTAATTTGTTTTTACCTATGCCTCAAACAATACAAAATAAAGAAATTGAGGTCATTCTATTCATGCTACTAAGATTCTAAATGCTTAAGAAATAAAAGTTTATTCATTGGATGTCTGTTGTTGTATATTCTACTACAGTTATGAATTTTGTATAATATACTTAAATACTAATCAAAAATTTAATACAATACATTGCATACTTAAGTAATTTATTAACTTGTATACTACATGTAAATGTGTTTTATTAAATGTATATGTAAATCACATATTTTGAGTTTTGACCATCCTGAAATTAAATGTATTAAAAAACAAGTCTGGCAAGTATTGTTCAAGCCTAAAAGTAAAGCATCATACAGAAACCTTTGTTAATCAACAAACAATGCCTTGCTAGTTAACACTTTTCACATTTCAGGAAAGACACTGGAAATTAAAATAGTAAGCATATCAAGGAAGTTTTGTAACAAATTTAAAAGATAAAGTGCATTTCAATGTGTGTTGTATTCTTCCCTGGGGGAGCTGGCCACTCTCCCAGGGATTGACGCATAAATCTTAAAATGTACTGTCCAGAAAGTGTTGTGTTCCTTCCTGAGGAGGCTGGTCCCTTCCTCGGGAATTAGCATTATACTCACAAGTTGGCATCTATAGTATCAAATTAATTAATCCTAAACACAGTCAACTAAACCTCTAGTATCAGTTGCTACTTCAACAATTCAATACTTCCCAGCATAAAGCTAAATATTGGTAAGTATATATGTAAGACTGCTCTATTTATCTGTCATTCTGTAACTTTGTTCAATATTGACATAATCTTTTACTTAGTTATGTTATTTGTTTCTCACCCTAATTGTCAATATAAGCTTATTAAACTAAATATATATTAACATTTATCTTGTATTTATCCAGGATTCTAGTCAAAAATAAGCCAAGTATATCAGTGAAACCCCTGATTTAGTAAGCCTGTGAATGTATATATAGTTATCATAAAAAATTAACAGTTAAACCTCTATTTATAAATGCTACAAAAACAAAATGGGGGGAAATGTTGAGGTGTGAAAACAATTATATCAAGCATTATTTACAACAAATTTTTTAAGCCAAACGTCAAAATCATATACATCAGCAGCAGAGACTTTCTTGCATAAATAATGCAAAAATAATACAGAAACAAATATTGGACAACTAGTTTACTGAAAGCATAAAGATAATAACCAACGGGGAAAGGTAGAAATGAAGTTAGGATATAGGGTCGAGGTTTTGCTCTAATCATTACAGTTAAAGGAGATCAGCTTTGGGTCCTGTCCAGACATCCGAAACCTAGACATAAACAAGCTGAAGAAGCTTACACAAGAAGCAGAAAAGATGATAACTTCTAAAAGTCAGAATATCACTCCAACACAGTTATTCTTTGCTATGCTTACCTTTACAACCTCAACAGTTAATAGTGCACCTTCACATAATTATACATATTGGGCTTATATTACTAATTCACCTCTTTTAGAATTGTTGACTTGGGGGGACAAATCCTACCCTGTTTATATTAAATAGACTTTTCATTTTCTTAGGCCCGTTGATTCTCGCCATCCTCTAAAACCTGAGGAGGAAGGGAAATTTATTGAAAATTTAACCTTGCCATTTCTTGAATGACCTATCTGCATAGGATCCATCAATCCATGTATACAGCCCCCAAATCATAGTACAAAGTGATAAATGGCATACATGCCATGTTTCATCTGAGGTTGTGCTCTTTAATAAATCCTTTAGAATTTTAATGAATCATGCCCTTATAGGGATACCAAAACCTAATGTAAACAGAACCATAAGTTGAAAAACTAATAATTCAACAAAAACAACTAATGAAAGCATCATTATTTTTGGAATTTTGGGGACATCATAAGCATAAACACGTTACTAAATTGGACTCATCATGGAAGATTTATCCCACAACTATGGGACACTAAACTTAACAAAACTAAAAAGTATTTGTGGAAATTATTTTTGGGAACTAGCCCAATTTTTGAATGGCAAGGCAGTAAAACTAATATTACCAGTTTAAAAAGAAATTCCACTTAATTTCTTACATTATGTGTATGGTATCCCATTTTTTTTATAGTAGGAACTGTGAGCATTAATCAAACATGGTTTTTCTTCAGCAATTGATCCCTTTACACTTGTGTATCAAAGTCTGTTTTACAGGAAAGTTCTACTGTGGTTCTAATCGGACAACAGCATCATGGAATATGGCTTTGGGTTCACATGAGTTGCTGCTGGCAGTCTTCCCCTCAGAACCAAATCCTTTGGCACTTTCTAAATCATTATTTGAAAGGAACCAACTGTTTAATTGGATTAATTATAGCTGCTATATTAGGGCTTATAGGTATTATTATACCTGCTGCTGTGGCAGAAACTGCCTTACATGAGAAAATCCAAACACGACAATATGTTAGAAATTGGCAGAAAAAATGCTAGTGAGCTATGGCATAGTCAGGCATATATTGATGGGCAAATTAATAATAGCCTTAATGACTTAGAGATGGCTGTTACACAAATGGGAGATCAGGTATATAATCTAAATTTAAAATGAGGTTTGAAGTGTGATTGGAATGAAAGTGTTTTTTGTATCATTCATCTCCCATACAATGATTAGAATTATGAATGGGAAAAAAATTAAAAATCATTTAATAGGTCATCAAACAAATTTTTCTACAGGAATTACAGATTTGCATAAAAGGATTTTGAGCATGTCTCAGAATCAACTTCCTACACTTTCAGGTAGCAAGTTTTAGCAATCAGTGACAGATCAATTAAATAAAATAAACCCCTTACATTGATGGAAATCATCCTCTGTCCTTGCTAACTTCAGTGTGGTGATAATTGGTAGTCTGCTAGTCTAAACTTAGGAGGTATTCACAAAGCCCTTCTGTCCCACATTAATAGGGCTGAAAAGGCCAGCCATGCTAATAACTTGATTCTGCTTAAAACACTTGAATCTCAAACTCTTGTCCATGGATCTTGGCTGCTGGCCAGGGGTAGGTAAGACCTTCAGAGGAGGGTAACCTTAGACTTGCACAGTCTCCCTGGACAAAAAACAAAAAAGGGGGAATTGTTGGAAAAAATGCTGAGAGCCAGAGCTTAAGGGTTAAGCATTTTAAAAGAATGTTTACTGGCAGAGAAATATTAGTAAATGTCTCCAAGGACACTGCATACAGCAAATATCAGTAGGAGGAGGCAGAGCAGAATGAACACACTATTAAGATGTTATTGTCCGAATTTCCAAGAAAGATTGTCTGGGAACACAGAAACAAGCTGCACTCTTACAAACCAAGCTGAGGAACTAAAGAAGGACGCCCTAGTTTTGTTTTCAACTTTGTAGTAAAAAAAAAACCGCTTCAGCCTAAATAAATTTGCCTACATTACACATGGAGTGTGGTTCCCTGATCCCAAACTTTCTTTGGATAATTCTTGGCACCATCTACCTCCGAGGTGAATTAGAAAAATCTGTGATCAATTTGTTGTCACTAATTTATACATCAGAACTCGAGATTTCTCTTAGTTTATGAAAATATGGGCTTTCCACTTATTTCAAATTATCCTGGTTGTTTTCACTGGTTCTTCAATCCATTACAATCTGGGTAAGCATTTAAAAAATTACCATTTTAAAAATAATGCTGCCCATTATTGTAGCATTTTCTTCCTAGACAGCACAACCATTTATATTTTTTTAGTTTCTTCACCTGATTCTGAAGTGGATTCATGTTTAAGAGCCACTGAATTACAGTGGCCTGCTTTCTACTTAACTCCAATTTTCCTTATTATTTTAAATCAGAAAAGATCCCTTCAAAATTAGAATATATACCTCTTATCTCAAGTATTTTAAGAAGTTAAAAAATTCATTTATATTCTTAAGTTGTACTCCAATATTTTCCTCATATATTATAGACTGTAGGATGGATGAAACTGGAGAATACATGTATTTACAAACAGAAATGTGTACCCAAAAGGAATCGGCCAATGCAGATAATTTTGAGGAAGGAGAAATGGTGGTTGAGACTAGAGAAGGAATTTGACTGTTTGCCATAACAGACATAAATTATTTTTATACTCTTTGCATGGATAATTTGGGTATAATATAATTATCCATAGCAAGGGTCAGCTGCTGCAGAAAACCTTCCAAGGTAAAATGTTGTGCTTGCCTGTCTCTCTCTGCCTTCTCCTCCAAACTCACTTTCTCCCAGAGCTCAGCAGTGGGCCATAAGACACAATTGCTAACAACTCTTCCTTCTCCTCTGGCCAGCACCATGACTACAACCTCTGGCCTCTCCCTCAGCATCTCAGGGTTTCTGTGTCTCTCCACATCTCTAGTAAATCTTGGATCCCTCTCCCACATGGCAGGGTAAACATGGCAGCACTCTTCTCTGTGTGTTCCATGTATGTAGGACTTCAGCACAATGACTGGGGTCCATCCTGGTGCCTGAAAACTAATCAGAGGCCCTTAACTAAACTAAAGTATTCTAAGAAAATGTGCCCTAATTGAAAGTTCCCTTATCTGAATCTAACCAAAATGTCCTACATACAAAAGGCTTACACACACACCAATAGGTTAGTAAGAACATATTTTTCTGGGGTCCACACAAGAAGCAAACAATGACATTAACCCAGGGCACAGGGATCAGGATTGGTCTCCAAAGTCCGGGAGAAATGGGAACTCCTGAGCTGTGGCTGTACTTTGGGTGTGGCAATCATTGAGCAAAATGGGGTGCTGACCACCATTGCACTGGTCCCTAGAATGGTCCCAAGAAGAATGTAATATACTGTGCTTTCTCCACCAAATCTTAGCTCCAAAATCAGGTGTGTAACTCAGAAGTGTGCAATCATTCCCATCCACAGAGCCACAGCACACAGATTTTGCTTGGGGGGGGGGGGGCAGGAAGCAGGGTGTAAAACTGAAAACCCCTAATTTCTTCCCTAAATACCTGATTACATTTACAACAGAATGGAGACGTTCAACCCTAAGGGTACTCTCAAAAGCAGTGGAGATTGTAGAAAGCCTGAGATTTAATTCATCTCAATGCTTCAGGGAGAAGAGAAATAAATACTTTTACAGATGAGTAGAAACAAATAAAGTATGCTAGAAACAACTCACTTTAAAGAAATGTAAAAGAATATTCTTCAGGCAGAAAAAAATATTCTCAGAACAGTCAAGATTCAGGATGGATTGAAGAACAATATCTGTTAATTAAATTCATATACCTAAATGACTATAGAATGGATAAAGTAATAATGATATCCATGAACTAGGACATCAATAAAGTGTTCAAATACACCATAAAATAATATATAGCATAAAATGGGTAACTGGATATGTAGAAGTTTGATATCGTTATGAATTCCAATAATGTTTATGGGATGATGCTTGTAAATTGGTCTGTTAATCTGGGCATGATTAAGTTATGAAAAGGGCATTGACTTTGCCACAGTCTGTAGGGTGCTTGAGTCCCGCCCATTAGTGGGTGGGGTCTCAAACATAAAAAGACATGGCAATGGACAGAATTGGAGTCGTTTATGATATTGGAGTTCTGATGAGCAAGGACAGGAAGCCCCGGAGTAAAGAGACAAGCCATTCACCTGACAGTTCACAGCTGGCCTTGTGGAGAGAGGCAAAGCTTAGAGAACCTCACTGACTACAGCTGACCTTGAGGAAGAAACAGAGGAGCTGAGCCCAGGGAGAAACTGAGCCCTGCGAGGAGAGGAACACAATTAAACTGAAACCTGGAAAATGTTGGCAGCTGTCTTGCTCCAAGACAGGGTAACAGACTGGTTAAAGAAGAAACTTATGCTTTATGGCCTGGTTACCGGAAGATTATACCCCAAATAAATACCCTTTATAAAGACCAAGAGATTTCTGGTATTTTGCATCAGCACCCCTTTGGCTGACTAATACAGGATATAAAATATTTTATAATACATTATTTCACAAGTCAATAACAAATAATATGTGTGGATTTGGGAAGGCAAGCAAAAGTGTTATAATTTCCCTGGTAAACTTTACAGAATATTAAATAGTGCATCTCATCCAAATAAATAGAAGGGAAAAAATTGAATAAAAATAGTCAGTCCCAAACGAAATGTTTAGGATTTCATGGGTTGCAATTTTGGCCTTTGCTCTGGGGCCACCTAACTCGTGCATCTTTGGAAGCTGCGCCTTTCTTATCCTCCAAAAGCCTGAATGTTCCAGGGTTGATTTGTGGGGTGTTGTTTTGTCCCCATCATTAATCCTGTGCGGTATCACTTCCCCATTTCCTAGTTATGAAGTCAGAAACTGGATGTGATGCTCGTTTGAAGCAAGAAGAGCCATGAATGATGGGAAAAATAAAAAGGAGACATTGTTGCACTTCCCAAATTGGACATTTAGACGATCGATATTGGATCTTTCCTCTTTTCTAATGAATGCATTCAATGCTATAAATTTCCCTCAAGGCATTGCTTTTGCTGCACCCTACAAACTATGAAGAAGCATAGGACATTAAGAAGCAGAAAGAACCACATAACAAAAGGCTTGTGAGTGAAGCTATATCCACTTCCACAGCGGTACAAACTTAATGTGAAGGCAGGGAATGTAAGAGAGTCGGGAAAATCTTTTCTGTGACAACAAGCATTGTTTCCTCAAAGTAACACTTCTATGAATGTAACTTCACATGGAAGGAATTTGCATCATGCTTGCCAGTTTGCCCCACATGGTAGTCCTCCCCTTTAAGTGTAATGAGTGTGAAGTTTTCTTGGAAATTTAACCTCATGAGATACCTGAGAATTAATAATTCAGGGAAACCTTTTGGGATTTCATGAATTTGGGAAACCTAGAGTCTCAATATTTTCTTTCATCTCATTAATTTGATTTTGGAAATTTGTGCTCATCTCATTGATTAGTTCTCTCAAATTCTGCAGCTCTTCTGATACTTCGATGTATTCTTTTCTTGAGCCATTTCTTTTATTTTCTTAGTATGGCTCATAATTTTTGCTGGTGTTTAGGCATCTGAATTTGTTGTATTTTACTTAGATGCTCTATCTTTTTCTCTTTAATAGGGTATTAGTGGGAGGAGGATGTGAGTTACAACAACTCTTTGATTTTTGCTCATACCTGACTGTTAGGATTGTCCGGGAGGTTGCTCAAAACTGGGCACTGGACCCAGTTATTGGTTGTAGTTTCGGTTCCTAGGTCCTTGGGCAGGGAGGCTATAGAGGCCAGGAAAATCCTCTTCTACTTATTAATTTTTTTATGTGCTCTTCCTTTGTCTGCCAGGAGACGGCGCTCATTGGCAGCTCACAATTCAATGTCTGGTTGGAGTGTAATTTTTGTGAGACAGACCAGATCAATATGGTAGAGCTTCCTGTTGGGAGGCTAAGAGCCTTGTAATTCAAACTTTATGAGACAGTTCTCCAGACTCCTATGGTAGCCCCCTCCCTTTCCCAGCTAGGAAATATTTACTCTCCCCTCTGAATCCTCAACAATCAATCCCTGTTAGTAGAAGAGGTGATTGGAAGGTTTGTATATCTTTAGCCCCTTGCAGGATCCAAGGCAAACAATGGCACAGCCGCACCTGCCCGAGAAGGGCTCTCAGGACAGGGCAGACCAAACCTGCTAGTTGATGCAGGGTCAGCTCCAGGCTCTTTCTCCCCCTCTCCTGTGGAGTACTCTACAATTAGTACAGGCTACAAGAGAAGGAAGTGGCGAGGGTCGGATTTCTCCAGTCCTTCCTAGGGTCCCAGGGCAAATCGCCGTGTGGTCATGTCCACTGGGCTCCACAGCCCAAATTTGCAGGTCAGAAACTGAGTCAGCCTAAGGCTGTGTCCCTCTCTCTCTCCCTTTTCTGGGAGTGGTAGATCCCTGGAGCCCCCTTTGTCTGTAGTCACAGGCCCAGAAGCCCCAGAATTCTAAAGGGTGTCAGGGAGTGTACCAGCAAGAGCAGCACCTGTTGGTTCCAACTCATGGTCCTGGTTCTGTCATTGTGATTTACCTGTTTTGTCCCACTCTCCTCTGGGTGGTGTGCAGACTGCCCCTACTGCTGTAAACCCTTGAAGATCTATTTTGGGGTGGTGTCACCCTGTTCTCTAGCTATGTTTCTGGAGAAGATATTCCCACATCTTACTAGTCTGCCATCTTCCCGGAAGTCACAACGATATTTGATTTTACCCATCTGTAACAGTATGTATTTCACTTCTTCCTGAAGGATTGAGATGAATTAAATCTCAGGGCCTCGACAATCTCCACTGCTTTTGAGAGAACCATTAGGGTTGAGATTTTCCATTCTGTTGTAATATAATCAGTTCTTTGGAGAAGAAATTAGGGACTTTCAGTTTTGTAGCCTCCTATTGCCCCCCTCCCCACAACCCAGGCAAAATCTGTGCGCTCTGTATCTGGGAAGGGGAATAATGGCACACTTCTCAAGTTACACCCCTGATTTTGGAGCTAAGATTTTGTGGAGAAAGGACAATATATTGAATGCATCTTGTTACCATTCTAGGGACCAGTGTATTGGTGGTCAGCACCCCATTTTGCTGAACGGTGGCCATACCCCAGGTACAGCCACTGCTTCATGAGTTCCCATTTCTCCCGGATTTAGAAGACCACTCCTGAACACTGTGCCCTAGGTTAATGCCCTCATTTGAGTTAAGGCCTTCATTGAGTCTTGAAAATTATGGTCTTATTCACGCATTTCTGTGTGTGTAAGCCTTTTGCAAGTAGGGCATTTTGGTTAGATTCAGATGAGGGACCTTTTGATTAGGTCAATTTTTGTTAAATTGCTTTAGTTTAGTTAAGGGCCTCTGATGAGATTTCAGGCACCAGGATGGACCCCAATCATTATGTTGAAGACTTACATACTAGAAACACAAAGAGAAAGATTGCTGCCATGTTTACCTGCCATGTGGGAGAGGGCTCCATGATCTCCTACAGCTGTGGAGAGACACAGAAACCGGAGAGGCTGAGGGAGAGGCCAGAGGCTATAGTCATGGAGCAGCTTGAACCTGAAGACATCCAGGCCAGAGGAGAAGGGAGAGGTGTGAACAATTGTGTCTGATGGCCCAATGCTGACCTCCGGGAGAAAGTGAGTTTTGAAGAGAAGGAAGAGAGAGACAGGCAGGCCCCACATTTTGCCTTGACAGGAGTGCCACAGCAGCTGAACCTTCCTAAGACAGCATTTTTGATGATGCATTGATTTGGACATTTTCTCAGCCTCAGAAGTGTAAGTTCAACCCTAGTAAGATTCTATAAACACCAACCTACTTCTGGTATTTTGCATTGGCGGCCCTTGGCAAACTCAAACAGTTAGGGACAAAAGTTTGGAGAGCTGCACCATTCCCAAATAGCAGTGTGATGCTGTTGCCCAGTGATTTCACCTGTAAACTGTGGTTGTCTGCAGACAAGGCAGGAAAGAGTTATGGTAAGATGGAAGAGAAGTAATCTTGGGCAGCAAGGCCTGAAATAAAAGGAGTCAGGCAGGGGAATCACATGGTTTGGGGAGTAGTATAAAGTCACAGCTGCCCCAGTATGATGTACCTGCCTCAGGCATTTATTGGCCAAGTGTTAAGGGTGAGATTATAGCGTGGGACCTGGGGTCTCGTGCACAGAGGATTCATGGCACAGAGAGGAGATGACCTGCTCCTGTTCCTTTTGCCATTCCCTCCTTCCCTTGGCCTCCAGAGTTGACCCTCTGAGGAGGCTGCTCTTACTGTACCTCTCCTGGTTCTCAGACACAGACTCTAGTCTCCTGCTTCCAGTTCTACTTTCACCTTCTCCAATCTTGGTGCACCAAAGAAAGAGCAATGCTGAAACCTGTT
>JAKSZT010001538.1:0-20616 GCA_026826555.1 Tolypeutes matacus | reverse complement strand
TAACAGTACACTGCCTACACAAGTTAATATTCATTTCACTAAGCCCTATTTGGCCCCTCTTCTAAGTTTTATCAATATTACTATTATCCTACTTCACATAAACAACAACTCCTAGGTGAAAAATTTAATGAAACCTTTATTAATGGCGTGGTGTGCTCTTTAGTAAGATTCACGCCTAAAATCTGGAGGATGCAGCCTTTATAGACTTTCTTCCCACACATTCCCAATATTCCTGCATGTGCCAAGAGACAGGATTGGTAAGTTTAAACACATACATTGCTATATAAGTTTCTGAGCAAAGCAAGCAAGCAGAGTTACAGAAGTGGATATTTGCCATTAGCATCTCAGCTGGGGGGGAAGTGATTGAACTTTTCCCAGCACGAGTGGCGCCATTCCAACATAAGTCCCACCATTCCTCCATTAGGCCCAGATGGGTGTCTGGGTTCTTAACGACCACACATATTTTATAAGCTTGGGGTTCCTGCTGGGGAGAATTGGTGTGGTCTTGTTTCCTTTTCATTCCCTGCTCCTGTAATGGCTTTAGTCAAACAATTTCCTCTGCATCAGTAGCAAGATGTGTGTAGTGAGAGTGCAGCACCATTAGTTTTATTGCCTGTATTCTTTTTTGAATATAGGAACTGAAACAGTTAATGAAAAGAGGGCCCACTATAAATCCTACCATAATGAGGACAAGTGGGTCTGCAGGAGTGGTGATTAAGGTAGTTAGCCATGGAGACCACGAATATAGGCTATTGTACCAGTTTGTACTTTTTTTTCCTGAGTTCTTCTCATTCCTATAGCCTATTACTGACTAATGAGAGGCTTTCTTTTATCACTCCTGAGTGGTTAGCATAGAAACAGCAGGTTTCGCCTATGGCTATACATAGTCCTCCATCTTTTAAGAATAATAGATCTGACCCACGACTATTTTGCAGAACCATTTTGGCCAGGGAGGATAAGGAATTTTCGAGATGACTAACTGATTTTTCTAACTTTTTTAGGTCTAAGTCAACTTGAGTGGATAAGGTGTTAAAATTTTCTTTACCAGTGGTCATGGCTGCCATTCCAAGGCTGCTGAACCCCCGATCCCTAGGCTGACCATAATGGGAATGAGAATAGGAACACATTTAAACTGACTCATAGTTCTAAAATGCTCGCAGCCACCTTCAACTGAATGCCAGTATACCTGTGGGATGATATGAGATATGCACCAGGATTCAAACGACTGGGTCTTTTGCAGTCTTAGATTGTGACAAGGTTTGGGGGGAGAGACAAGGGGAGATTTCTTTGGTACAGGTGAACCAGATGCCATTGGGGGCTTTCCAATAATAGAATTCATAAGTTTTGTCAGAGAAAACAACTGACGAACATTGGGTCCTAGGAAGGTTGCATTGATTTTGCTTGAGGAGGGGTTGAAACAGGTGCCGTTACCTTGTAAGTCCCCCAGAGTTAGAATTGGCTTATGACCTCATTTACATAAACTTTGGCCCTCGTTTACTGATAACTTTTGAACATACAGTGATGTATTGGGGATAGTGCTTCCATCTACTCCTATTCCAATGTAACAATGGGGTGGGGGGTTTAGGCACAACCAGCAATAGTTAGTGGCATTTGGCTGGCTCTCATTTAAGAAAGTGAAGACAGAGTACAACATTGACAACAAGGGGATTCTGGGGGTTTTTTGTTTGGGGGTCCTTAAGGGTCCTGGTTTTCTTTTGGGTGGAATTACCGGTTCTGGGTTAAGGACAATGTCCCAGTTGGGGCCCACCAGATTGGGTGGAGGGGGTTTTAGAATACCCTGTTGGATGGTATACTCAGCTGCAAGGTCTTCACTAACTACATATAGTCTGAGGCCCCATGTTTTTCCTCCTAATCAGACATAATCGATACGGATGTGAATGGGCTTACCAGACCCTATGGTTGGGTTCTGGGGCTGTTCTCCCCTGAAGAGACTGATTGCAGTATCTCTGGAAGTCCATGGGGCTAAGGTTTCACAAGCCCATTGAGCACAGTGGTGCTGCCCTCGACTATGGCATTCTGGGGTTCCGTCTGCGGGGCAGGTATAGTGCTTGGCCTGAGTTAGACCTCTTTCTAAATATTTGTCTCCACATCCACGACCTGCAGGAGGGCCATCTGGCTGTATGTCTAGGTTGTTCCAATTCTCCCCAAGGAGGGCACACAGGTCGAAAGAGAGGGTGAGATTTTTCCCAGTAGTTTGAGTGACATTTAGAACTTTTCTGTCCCTTGTCCTTATAATACTCCAATTATAGGAGGTTAATCAAAAACTATTGGTGCACACGCTAATGACCAAGAGGAGCAGCAAACTCATATTCCAGGCTGTTGCCATATCCCTCCGTCTTCCCCACCGTTAGTCTTAACTCGTTCAGTGAATCTTGATCTTTAAGGGGTCTTCTGTTCTTCTGACTGTCCACTTTTCTGCCTCTGAGTCCACCGTA
The DNA here is from genome assembly GCA_026826555.1 of Tolypeutes matacus. Classification (NCBI taxonomy): domain Eukaryota; kingdom Metazoa; phylum Chordata; class Mammalia; order Cingulata; family Chlamyphoridae; genus Tolypeutes; species Tolypeutes matacus. The sequence goes on along the minus strand of JAKSZT010001538.1, from coordinate 18,160 downwards.
CCGGACCTGACAAGTTTTACCTGTGACGCATGTGTCCAGTGTCTTTTCCCTGTGACTTTTACTGCCATGGGTGTTGTGAGGATCACCACATATGTGTCGGTCCACCGTGGCTCGAGTGTTCCCGCTTGGAGATTCCGTACCCAGACTAGATTCTGGGTTTTGATGCAATAAAGGAGGGTTAGTACATGGATGAGGGGGATGGGCTTCATCCATGTTTTCATCCATGAAAAACGGCTACTTGATCAGGGAACCAAATGGCTTCTAATGATGCCAGGACTTGCGCACCATTTTTTATCTCTTCCTCCAGATCTTAGAAATCCTCACTCTGGTACAGTGCACCGTGTACATGGGCTGTATCAAAGGCATAGCGACTGTTCATGTAAATATTGACAGTTTGGCCTTTTGCCCATCTTAAAGCCTGAGTAAGGGCTATTAATTTGGCCCTTGGGCAGAGATGCCATGGCTTAAAGATTGAGCCCAGATAGTTTTGAGTGTCTCTATTAGAGTTTCTCCCACATAACGGACTCCATCCTTAAAATAACTGCCATCTATTTAGAGATTATGGGAAGCCTCCAGCAATGGCACATCGATGAGGTCTGGGCATAGCACCATCATGGTTTCCAGCAAGTATAAGCAGTTGTGGGCCACTGGGGAGGCACTAGAGTCAGGGATCAGGGTGGCCAGATTTAATGCCACCGTTTTTGTGAATACCAAATAGTGTGGGTTCAACAATAACCCTTTATATTGCGTGATTCTGGCATTAGATATCCAGCAGTCTGGGGGACTGTAGAGGAGGGCTTCTACAGAATGTGGGGCCGTTACCACCAGATTTTGGCCAAAGGTTAACTTAGAGGCTTCCTTAACTAAAAGGGCAGTGGCTGTGATGGCACTGAGAGAGCTGGACCATCTGGCAGCTACATAGTCCAGGTTTTTTGAGAGGTATGCTGCTGGTTGGTGCCAAGGTCCAATGGCCTGTGTTAAGACTCCTTTGCCGGGAGGCGGCTATGGCTCAGTCAGTGGGGCTCCCATTTGCCATGTGGGAGGCCCCGGGTTCGGTTCCCGGGGCCTCCTGGTGAGGGCGGGCCCGCCCGCACTGCGTGGTTGGCTGACCCAGCGAGCGCGGGCAGCAGGGGGGGGGATAGATGAACAAATAAATAAAATCTTTAAAAAAAAAAAAAAAGACTCCTTTGCCAACACCATGACATTCATCAATAAATATATGAAAGTGTTTGGACAAGTCAGGTAACCCAAGGGTGGGGGCACTCATCAGAGCTGTCTTCAGGCATGTAAAATCTTCCTGCTGCAAATCTGGGGATCCACTGTCTGCAATATCCCACCCTGCCAAGAAATTCATGTATGTGTCATTTTGAGGTTGGCTCAGGGATGCCCAATAGAGCTTGTATCCTGTCATGTGAAAGTCACCCCTCCCCTTTTTCTAAGATGTATTCAATATATGTTACAGTGTGGGAGCAGAGCTGAGACTTTTTGGCAGATACACAATATTCCATTTCTGCTAAGGCTTTGAGTAAGCTGAGAGTTGCCACTTTGCAAGTCTGAGTCTGATGCAGCTAGAAGGAGCTACATCTACATACTGAAGTAGGGTAACACCAGGATGCTGCTCTCTGAAGGGATGCAATTCTCGCCCCAGAGCCTCTCCAAACAAGGTGAGATTGTTTTGGAATCCTTGCGGAAGCCTGGCCCATGTCAGCTGCCACATCCCCTGGGCCGAGGGTCTTCAAAGGCAAAAATAGGCTGGGTAACTGGTGCCACAGGTATAGAAAAGAATGCATCTTTCAAATCCAGGACAGTGTAGGTAGTATGTTCCAGAGAGAGCTGTCTTAGAAGTGTGTAATGGGTTAGGGATGGCAGAGTGTGTTGTTTCAACCCTCTTATTTACTTCTCTAAGATCCTGTACCATCTGATAATCTGTGTTCCCCAGCTTTTGCACAGGAAGTAAGGGGGTGTTCCAGGGGACTGTCAAGGAACAAGAATACCTGCATTGAGTAGATGGTTGATGTGTTTTTCTTTTCCAGTCATGGCTTTGTGGCTGATTGCATACTGCCATACCCGGATGGGGAGAGATGTGCTGAGTACTTTCACTACCATGGGGGCCTGATGCTTAGCCAACCCGGGGTGTTTGTCTTGTCCCAGACTCCCAGAACCAGGTGCTGGAACTCTTGCAGCAATTGATTAGCCACTTGTGGTGTTTCTAGGCCTGTAAGGAGATATTCTTCTGACATAGACCATGTTACTAGGAGCATCTGGCCTGAGTGCTGAAATTTAGTTTCATCTCACCATCCCCGAAAGAGATGGTGGCTTTCAATTTTTGTAGCAAGTCTCCTCCCATCAAGGGTAGGGACAGCTGGCCATAACAAGGAAAGAGTGGGTGACAGTCCCAGATCCAAGATTAATGGTCCCAGTGGTGGTCCAGGGATAACAGTGTATCTTCCCAGTGGCCCCTTGAACCAGATTATTTTCAGCTTACAAGGGACCAGGGTCCAAATTTAGGGCAGTGTATGTAGCCCACGAATCAACCAGGAAGTTAACAGAGGTGCCCCCGACTGTTAGTTTCACAATGAGCTCCTGGGGGTCTGGCAAAACCCTGGCCCAATCAATCTAGGAACTGCAGGACTGGGCTGGGGTCTGCCTGGTATCAGGGTCATTCATTTTCCCAGTGCCCTTTACTTTGCAGTAAGCACACTGGTCCTTTTGCAGTCCTGGTCTACCTTGCCTTGGCTTTCTCTGGTTCCCAGAAAATCCATGGGAGGATGAGGCCCTAGCACACTCTGACACCATTGTGCTCAGCAGGACCTTTGCCACCTTCTTTGTTTTTAGTGTATCGCCATCCTCCCTAATGTTATACACTTTCTGTGCCATCTCCATCAATTCTGATAATATCTTCCCTTCAAACCTCTCTAGGCTTTGCATTTTCTTTTGTATATCAGGAGCAGCCTTCAATACAAATGCTATATTTATAGCCCTATGATTTTCAGGTGCCTCAGGGTTTATAGGGGTGTAATTTCTGTAGGTCTCCATTAGACGCTATAAAAAGGTAGAGGGTGACTCATTCGGGCTTGGGCGGTTTCACTCACCTTAGATTCATTGGCTTTCTGGCAGCAGCTCGAAGGCCACATAGGAGAGTCTCGTGAAACCATTTGAGAGTCTCCTTACCTTGATCCTGATTGTAATTCCAGTCTGGTCTGGTAGAGGGGAACACAGTTTTTATTTGGGTAGGGGAAGTATTGTGTTGGCATCCCTCCAGATATGATCTCTCTTCTCATAAGCGAATAGGACCTGTAACAGTTGCTGGCAGTCACCCCAGGTGAGATTATGTGTGAAAAAGGTAATTTCTAGGAGAGAAATTGAGCCATGGGGTTTTTCTGAGAATGGAGGATTTTGATTTTTCTAGTTATACAGGTCTGTAGATGAAACGGGGGCATATACCATGAACAGGAGACCTTCATCACACAGGCCTGGACTGGCTTGGGGTGGGGGTAGTAAGGGGACTGAGTCAGGCAAGTTGCAGGGATATGTAGAAAACTGATACTGGGTGCCCCTTCACATATGGGGAGGGCTGGTTAGAGAGGCATCAGTGGATGTGGGCAGTGGAGGGTATAGGCTGTCTGTAGATGATTGGTTTAGAGGGAGAGGAGGAGGAGTGGATGGGATGGGGCCAGATGGAGGGGGATGAGAGGTAGACTGGGGGTTGGGTAGGTGAAAGGGTGGTTCAACAGGGGCATCTTGCAGGATCAAAAGACTGGGGTTCTTAACGGGAGCTTTCAACGGAATTTGGAGCTTTGGCTGCGCTGGGCACCTTTGTCCTGCAAGGCAAATTTTTAGTTTCTTTGGAGTGTCTGTAAGAAGATCTATCCACATATCAATGTAAGGAATCTGGTTCCGGTGACCAGGTTTGCCATAGATGAACCTCCAGATGCTGTAGACTTTTGGGAGGTACGTCGTTCTTTCAGATGGCCAGCCCACATCAAAGGTGGGCCACTCCAATTTGCAGAGGGTTCGTAGCAACCCTGGGTTGACCTTGGCTGCATATCCAGCCACTGCTTTCTTGAATTCCTGAAAGTTCTTTAGAAAACAGGCAAGGGGTGTGGTAGGACAAGAGGAGGATTGACCCATAGTAACAATCAAAAGTAGCACAGAACAGAAAGTGAGCAGAAACATTACAGACAGACAGACAGCTACACACACAGACACATGAACATTGAGCCTATTCTGAGGTCCCAGGTGACGTCTAACCCGGTGGCCAGGCCGTAGGAATAGAGGCACATCTGGCAGCCAAATGGCCTCTCCTGGATCCAGACTTACCAAAACAGAACAGAACTGGTGGTTCCTTAGGTTGATTTAATGATCACCAGTGTAGTTTCTGGCCAGTCTGAGGACATACCAGGGCTGAGGAACCTTCCTCAGAAGCCTTCCCCCTGAAGGCCTCAGTGTGGCCGGCTCCAGTCTGTCTTGCTGGAGCCTCCAGAATGAAGTGGAACACTTCATATAAATAACAACTCCCAGGAGAAAAATTTAATGGAACCTTTTTAACGGCCGTTGTGTGCTCTTTATTAAGAGTCGTGCCTAAAATCTGGAGGCTGCAGCCTTTATAGACTTTATTCCCACATGCTCCAAACTTTCCCATGTGTGCCAAGAGACAGGATTGATAGGTTTAAACATATACATTTCTATATTGGTTTCTGGAAAAACAAGCAAGCAGAGTTACAGAAGCAGATATTTGCTGTTATTATCTCAGCATGGGGCAGAGAAGTGATTGACCTTTTCCCAGGATGAGTGGTGCCATTCCCCGATTAGGTCTGGATGGGGCTCTGGGTTTTTAATGACCACACATATTTTATAAGTTTAGGGTTCCTGCTGGGGAGAATTCGTGTGGTCTTGTTTCCTTTTCAACTGCTCCCAAGTATGGTCCAAAGAAGAAATCAGATGCATATTGAAAGATAGGAGAGATGGGTAGTGATATTACTGGTGTGGTGGCACAGGGATGACAGATGGTTAGATTAGGAAGGTCAGTCTGGAATACCTAGGGCATGTATCTATGAATCGTGTCATTCCATGAGTCAAGACAGGGGAGTGTCATAGAACCCAGGGGGGATGGGGAGGAAGGAACAGTTAAGATCAAATGGGGTATTTAGTGGTCATGGAAAAGCTTTTTCAATACTTTACAGTAATGGACACAGGACATGATAAATATCATCAAAATGATTAAACTGTACCGTCTAAATTGTGAACTATACTGTAAACTACTGACAATATTTACTTGCTATATTTTACTATCTGTATAAGAGTTATAACAATGCTAACATCCATTTCTAAAAAAGATTTTAATATGGGTTGGGGAAGTGGGAGGGAAGTTGGGTATGTGGGAGTCTCTAGTATTCCATGTGTGACTTTACTGTGACCTAAAACTTCTTTGAAAATTCAATGAAAATTTGGGAGACACTGGGGAATGATAGGGGGAATGTGTCATGGTACACTAGACATGCAATAATACAGTGATAAAAGGAAAAAAGAATAATGTTTTTTAAAAAGGGAATTTTTTTTGTTTTTTTTTCCTATTTTTTGAATGTCTCAATCCACTATTTATAATTATTTTTAGTTTAGTTTTTTTTTCTTCTGAGTTTCTTGTATTTATCCCTTGCATTTAAGCTCATCATTATTATTTCTTTATCCTATTAATTGTATTTGGTTGTTATATGGGCTTCATGTTCAAGGAAGGTTTAGATCACAGAAGGGTTACATTGGGGGCTGCAGAGGATCATTGGTGGGTGGTGTCTGGGATGGGGGATTCATGGTAGTAAATACATCTGAATATACATGAAAGATATATGAAATTGTTCAAATGATCAAGGGATGGGGCAGGTTAACGGTTTGTAGACAATCGCTCAGTAAATGATAGAATCTGAAATCCCAGTCTGGAGAGCTCTGCCACATTCTCCAAGAGGGCAGCAACAGTCCCATGAATGCAGGAGCAGTGTCTGGCAAAAGAGGATGGCCCACTGATGGGTGCTTGTTATTGATGACTAGCCTTATGAGTCCTTGCTCTTGTAATTGAAACTTAGCCTACTGTTAGGGTGTGCCTACGTGTTGCCAATTGTGAGCCTACTTGTTGCTCAAATGTGACCTATCTTAGCCAAACTCAAGATATCAATGCATTACCTTCCCCCCAATGTGGGACATGACTCCCGGGGATGAAGCTCCCTGGCAATGAGGTATTAATACCATGTGGCACCTTGCAACATGATTGGAAGAAGTTCTTGAATAAAGGGGGAAAAGGTAAAGAGAAATGAGTTCACGTGGCTGAGAGACTTCAAAGAGAGTCGGGAGGTCATCCCAGAGGTAACGCTTATGCACACCTCAGTAGGATCTCATAAAACACCAAACTGGATATCACCACACAGAGGGGCTCCTGAGGGCTCCGGAAATACTCAGGTTCTATTTGAGTGAGAATAGCCACAGAGATTGTTACCTTATTAGTAGACTCTAATTTGGAATCTGTGCTCCTGAGAATGACAGAGTTGGACTCAAATAAGTCCTCCCTGCATATGGTCCATCAGTCCATTCTATTCAAACCTATATGTGATGCTGGAGTTTTTAGGTATACTTTCAGAGATTGAAGTCTCTGGTCTACCTATGTGTCAGGTGTGCCTGGAATCATGGTGGAGCTGCAACTCCTACCCTACAGCAAAATGGGCTCCTCCAAGTCACCTGGCTTGGAGATGTCAATGGGCAACGGCCATCCCAGGGAATGGAGAGGGCCTGCAGCTGCAGGCATGATAATCCCATACACTGTATCCATGGGATATAAGCCCTCTCCCACTTGGAGATGTAGTGGACATCACCATCCCAGTCCCTGAGGATTGCTGGAAGAGCTATGGAGTAGAGTGGACTTAATGGTATTCTGTTGTAGACATATTGTAATTCAGGCAATGGAAGAAATTATAACAGTGAGGTGGAGTTTGTGGCCATAGGATGCTTTCGGGGTAGTGAGGGGAAGGGCAGTTGAAATTCAGGGGCCTTTTAGGGACTTGGGAGATTTTATAAGTGGCATTGCGGTGATGGATGTAATCCACTTTACATCAGCATTTAGCATGCAGAACTGTGTCATAGACAGTGTGGTCTACGATGTCAACTGTGGTCTATGTTTGGTGGCAAGGCCCCAGAATGTGTATATCCATAGTGGGTGATGTGCCAAAATGATGAAGGATGATTGTTTGGGATGTAGTGGGAGGTGTGGGAGGTGGGAAACATGGGAATCCCTGTAATTTCTGTGAAATATTTAGGTAATCTAAGCACCTTTAATATATATATATATATATATATATATGTAAAGAAATAACATTTATGTAAGCTAATGCACATATATGCATATATATTTATATATAATTTTACAAATATTAGTATGTATTGTGAAAATTTTTATTTTTACCCGCAATAAAAAAAGAAATAAACGAAAGAAAATGCTGCAATAATGGGCAGCATTATATTTAAAATGGTAATTTTTAAAATGCTTACCCAAAATGTAATTGATTGAAGAACCAGTGAAAACAAGAAGGTTAATTTGAAATAATTGGAAAGCCCATCTTTACATAAACTCAGAGAAATCTTGAGTTATGATGAATGAATTAGTGGTAACAAAATGAACACACATGAGTGTGGAAGAAGGTGTGGGGGGAGCAGATCTCAGAACAAACAGCAAGTGCACTTTTTCTCAAGAAAAAAGACATCCTGAATTGCACAGTCACATCTCCTTCCTTAAAATATTGGCAACAAATTGCACAGACTGGAGGTGGAGATTCTTTGGAGATTCACATTCATTCCATTCACAGGGTTTCTTTCCAGTATGAATGTTGTAATATTTAATGAGATACTGCATCTGGCTGAAGGCTTTCCTACATTTCCTACATTTCTTACATGTACAGGGTTTCCCTCCACTATGAAATTTCTCATGGTCAGTGAGATTTGATTTGCTTCTGAAGGCATTCCTACATTCCTTACATATATAGGGGATCTGTACAGTTTGTCTTCTCTGGTGTGTAATGAGGCTTGATTTATGAATGAAAGCTTTCCCACATCCATCACATTCATAGGGATTCTCTCTGGTATGTATTCTCAGATGGTGAACGAGGTTTTCCTTCTGGTTGAACTCTTTGCCACGCTCATTGCATACATAGGGTTTTTCGCCAGAATGAATGCTTTGGTGTTTAATGAATGATTGCTTTCACCTGAAGGCTTTTTTGCATTCTTTACATTCATTTTGTTTCTCTCTAATATGAGTTTTTCATGTTCTGTGAGGTATGATTTGTACCTAAAGGCCTTTTCACATGACCTATGTGTATACCTTTTCTTTGCAGTAGGAAATCCCTTGTATCTGAGATTTGACATTTGAATTAGAGCTTTCCCACAAATACATGATTTCTCTTCAGGAAGAATTTTCTGGTGAATAAAGAGGTTTTCTGTCAAGTTGAAAACTTTCCCACATGTATGACACTTCTATCTTTGTTCCCCTGAATGGCTTTTAAAATGAGGAGTGAAAAATGATAGTAAAGAACAGCCTACATTCAGGACAGTAATATGGTTTGTCTCTAGTTTGAAATTTCCCATATTCCATGAGATTTTGTTTCTTATGGAAGCATTCCCATATATATTACAATACTAACTAATGTATGAATATTTCATGCTCAATGAGATTTAATGCCTGGCTGAAGAATTTCCAATATTCCTTACATGCACAGGGTTTTACTCCTGCATGTTTCTTTGATGTGACTCTAGCTTTCTGAAATTCATGAAATCCCAAATGGTTTCTCTGAAGGATTAATTCTCAGATATCTCAAGAGGTTGAATTTCCAAGAAAACTTCACACTCATTACACTTATAGGAGAGGACTACAATGTGGGGCAAATTCCTTCCAAGTAAAGTTACATTCACAGAAGTGTTATTTTGAGGAAACAATGCTTTTGGTCAGAGAAAAGATGTTCCCAACTTTCTTACATTCTCTGCTTTCATCTTAAGTCTGTACTACTGTGGAAGTGTATATAGCTTCACTCACAGGCTTTTGTTATATGGTTCTTTCTGCTTCTTAATGTCCTATGCTTCTTCATAGTTTTTGGGATGCAGCAAAAGCAGTGCCTAGAGGGAAATTTATAGCATTGAATGCACTCATTAGAAAAGAGGAAAGACCCAATAACAATCATCTAATTGTCCAATTTGGAAAGTGAAGCAATGTCTCCTTTTTATTTGTCCTATCATTCCAGGCTCTTCTTACTTCAAATCAGCATCATATCCAGTTTGGTGACTTCATAACTAGGAAATGGGGAAGTGATACAGCACAGGATGAATGACGGGGACAAAACAACACCCCATAGATTAACCCTGGAACATTCAGGCTTCTGAAGGATAAGAAAGGCAGAGTTTGCAAAGATGCACGAGTAACGTGGCCCCAGAACAAAGGCCAAAATTGCAACCCAGGAAATCCTGACACTTTGTTTTGGACTGACTATTTTTATTCAATTTTTTCCTTCTATTTACTTGGATGAGATGCACTATTTAATATTCTGTAAAGTTTACCAGGGAAATTATAACAGTTTTGCTTGCTGTCACAAATCCACACTTATTATTTGTTATAGACTTGTGAAATAATGTATTTTAAAACATTTTATATCTTGTATTAGTCAGACAAAGGGGTGCTGATGTAAAATACCAGAAATCACTTGGTCTTTATAAAGGATATTTATTTGGGATAGAAGCTTCCAGTTACCACGCCATAAAGTATAAATTTCTTCTTTAACCAAAGTCTGTGACCCTGTCTTGGAGCAAGAAAGCTGCTGACATTTGCTAGGGTTCAGGTTTATTTTGTTTCACTCTTCCCAGGGCTGCGTTTCTCCCTAGGCTCAGCTCCTCTGTTTCTTCCTCAAGGTCAGCTGTAGTCTATGAGGCTCTCTAAGCTTTGCCACTCTCCACAAGGCCAGCTGTGGACAGTCAGGTGAATGGCTTCTCTATTTTCCCCGGGGCCTCCTGTCCTTGCTCATCAGAACTCCAACATCAAAAACTACTCTAATTCTGTCCATTGCCATGTCTTTTTATGTGTGAGGCCCCGGCCACTAATGGGCAGGCCTCAAGTCCCCTACAGACAGTGAACCAGTCAATGCCTTTATCATAACTTAATCATGCCCAGATTAACAGACCAGTTTACAAGCATCGTCCCATAAACATTATTGGAATGCATAATGATATCAAACTGCTACATATCCAGATACCCATCTTATGCTATATATTATTTTATGGTGTATTTGAACACTTTATTGATGTACTAGGGCATGGATATCATTATTACTTTATCCATTCAATAGTCATTTAGTATATGAATTTAATTAACAAATATTGTTCTTCAATCCATCCTGAATCTTGAACTTTCTGAGAATATTTTTTCTGCCTGAAGAATATTCTTTTACATTCCTTTAAAGTGAGTTGCTTCTATCAAGCTTTATTAGTTTTTGCTCATCTGTAATAATATTTATTTCATTTCTTCCTGAAGCACTGAGATGAATTAAATCTCAGGCCGTCTATGATCTCCAATGTTTTGAGAGCACCCTTAGGGTCGAATTTCTCCATCCTGTTGTAAATTTAATCAGTTCTTTAGAGAAGAAATTAGGGGCTTTTAGTTTTACAGCCTGTTCCCTCCCCACCCCAGGCAAAATCTGTGCACCCTGGCTCTGGGGATGGGAATGATGGCTCAACTCTGAGTTACACACATGATTTTGGACCTAAGATTTGGTGGAGAAAGCACAGTATATTTTGTTCTTCCTGGGACCTTTCTAGGGACCACTGCAATGTTGGTCATCACCCCATTTTGCTCAATGATTGCCATACCCAAAGTACAGCCACTGCGCAGGAGTTCCCATTTCTCCCAGACTTAGGAGACCCATCCTGATCCCTGTGCCCTGGGTTAATGTCATCATTTGAGTCTTGTGTGGGCCCCAGAGAAGTATGTTCTTACTAACCTATTGTTATGTGTGTAAGCCTTTTTTATGTAGGACATTTTGGTTAGATTCAGATAAGGGAACTTTTGATTAGGGCACTTTTTGTTAGAATGCTTTAGTTTAGTTAAGGGCCTATGATTACTTTTCTTGCACCAGAATGGACCCCAATCATTGTGCTGAAGTCCTACATACATGGAACACACAGAGAAGAGTGCTGCCGTGTTTACCCTGCCATGTGGGAGAGGGATCAAAGATCTCCTACAGCTGTGGAGAGACACAGAAACCCTGAGAGCCTGAGGGAGAGGCCAGAGGCTGTAGTCATGGAGCAGTTTGAAGCTGAAGACATCCAGTCCATAGGAGAAGGGAGAGATGTGAGCAATTGTGTCTGATGTGCCACTGCTGAGCTCTGGGAGAAAGTGTGCTTGGAGGAGAAGGCAGAGAGGGACAGGCAGGCCCAACATTTTGCCTTGGTAGGATTCCTGCAGCAGTTTACCCTGCCTAAGACAGCATTTTAGATGATGACTTGATGTGGACATTTTCACAGCCTCAGAACTGTAAGCTTTGAACTTAATAAATTCCAATAAAAGCCAATCTACTTCTGATATTTTGCATTGGCAGCATTGGGAAACTCAAACAGCTGATGATGCAGAGTTGGAGAGCTGCCCTGTTTCCAAACAGCTGTGTGATGCTGATGCTCAGTGATATCACCTTTAAACTGTGGGTATCTCCAGACTAGGCAGGAATGAGTACAGGTAAGATGGAGGGGGAAGTGCTCTTAACCAGGAAGGCCTGCAAGACAGGGAGATAGGCAGGGGTGTCACAGGGTTTGGGGACTACTATAAAGTCACAGATACCCCAGTATGATGTACCTTCCTCAGGCAGTGGTTGGCCAGATGGGCAGGGGCAGATAAAATCATGGGACCTGTGGCCCAGTGCAGCAGAGAAATCAGGGCACACAGAGGAGTCTCCCTGCTCTGGCTCCTTTTGCCCTTCCCTCCTTCCCTTGGCATCCAGCCTGGACCCTCTGAGAAAGCTGATCTTACTGTATCCCTCCTGGGTCTCAGGTACAGTCTCAGGTGTCCTGATTCCACTTCAACATTTATCATCTCCAATTTTGGGGCAGCTGAAGAAAGAGCAATGCCAAGATGAAACATGTCGGTGTCAGGAAAGAAATGTCAAAATTCACATTACAGCATTGACCACAGAAATACCACCAGAATGAGAAACATTAGGCCAGTGACCCTAATAAATAGTACAGGAATCCCAGAAAGTTCTGGGACCTAGGGCTTACAAGAATAGAAGTGAGGTTGTGAGAGAGTGCAATGTTTGCAGAAAATCTCAGAGGGTGTAGATGTCAGATATTTCTCAGATTAATTAAATATATAATTTTCAACACTGTTGAAAATGATGTAAACCTCTTCAATCCCAGAAGAGAATGGAAGGGTTGGATGGGAAGAAGCTGATGTACACCTGAAGAAGCTGGAATATAACATGAGTTCACTGCAGTTCAGAGAGGGAATCAAGCTCTCAGAACCCAATTGAAAACCATCATCATAGGTTCAGGTTCCACAAAGGAGTACAGGGGAAGAGCCCTGGTCAGCACTTACAGCCTCATTTAGTGATGTGAGTCACTCTAGCAGGTCTAACCTGAGGAGTAAGCAGCAGGAGGTCCGTCTTCTGCTGTGGTGCTAACAGCCCTCTAACCAGACACCTGAAGAGAGCAGCGTGGCCTTCACATGGTCGCATCCATGTTCCTCATGCTCTGTGCTCACTTCTGCTGAGCGAGGGCTCCACCTGTCCAGACAGCTGGAGATGATGCCAAAGGGAGAGAGCACTATTCTTTATGAGTGACTATATTTGCAAAGATTGAGGGGAAGTGCACCCACACCCAGTAATGTTGCAGATACAAATCACTACCTTCAAATCAACCACTTTGTATGATTTCATTGTGTACTATTTTCATAATTTCTTTTAAATGATAACCAAATTATCCATGCAAAGATTATAAAAATAATTTATGTCTGCTATGGCAAACACTAAAATTCCTTCTCTAGCCTCAACCGCCATTCCTCCTTCCTCAAAATTATCTGCATTTGCAGATTCATTTTGGGTACACATTTCTGTTTGTAAATACATGTATTCTCTAGTTTCATCCATCCCACAGCCTATCACATATGAGAAAAATATTGGAGTACAACTTAAGACTATAAATATCTCTTTTAACTTCTTAAAATACTTGAGATTAGAAGTATATCTCCAAATTTTGAAAGGATCATCTCTGATTTAAAATAATAAGGAAAATTGGAGTTAAGTAGAAAGCAGGCCACTGTAATTCTGTGGCTCTTAAACTTGAATCCATATCAGAATTAGGTGAAGAAACTGAAAAAATATAAATGGTTATGGTGCCTTAGAAGAAAATGCTACAATAATGGGCAGCATTATTTTTAAAATGGTAATTTTTTAAATGCTTACCCAGATTTTAATGTATTGAAGAACCAGCGAAAACAACCAGGATAATTTCAAATAAGTGGAAAGCCCATTTTTACATAAACTAACAGAAAACTCTTGTTCTGATGCATAAATTAGTAGTAACAAATTGAACACAGATTCTTGTAATTCACCTTGGAGGTAGACGGTGCCAGGAATGATCCAAAGAAAGTGTGGGATGAGGGGACCTCACTCCATGTGCAATGCAGGCAAATTTTTTTAGGCTGAAGATGCTTTTTATACCACAAAGCTGATAACAAAATTAGGGCATCCTTCACTAGTTCCACAGCTTGGTACGTGAGAGGGCTGCTTGTTTCTGTATTTCCAGACAATCTTTCTTGGGAATTCAGACCATAACATCTTAATGGTGTGTTCATTCTGATCTGGCTCCTCCCACTGATGTTTGCAGTATGCAGTGTCCTTGGAGACATTTACTAATGTTTCTCTTACAGTAAATATGCTTTTAAAATGCTTAACCCATTATGGTCTGGCTCTCAGCATCTTTTCCAACAACTCCTTTTTTTTTGTTTTTTGTCCAGGGTGACTGTGCCAGTCTTAGGTTGCCCTCCTCAGAAGATCTTACCCATCCCTGGCCACTAGCCAGCTCCATGCACTGGGGTTTGAGATTCAAGGGTATAAAGTAGATTCAAGTTATTAGCATGGCTGGCTTTTTCAGCCCTATTAATGTGGGACAGCAGGGCTTTCCAAATACATCCTAATAAAGTTAAGAGTAGCAGACTACCAATTATCACCACCCTGAAGTTAGCAAGTTCAGAGGTTGATTTCCACCAATGTAAGGGGTTTATTTTATTTAATTGATATGTCACTGATTGCCAAAATTTGCCACCTGAAATCGTAGTAAGGTGATTCTGAGACATGCTCAAAATCCTTTTTTGCAAATGTGTAATTTCTATAGAAAAACTTGTTTGATGACCTATTAAATGATTTTAATTATTTCCCATTCATAATTGGAATCATTGTATGGGAGAGGAGTGATAAAAAAAGCACTTTCATTCCAATGACATTTCAAAACCTTGTTTTAAATTCAGATCATATACCTGATCTCCCATTTGTGTAACAGCCATCTCTAAGTCATTGAGGCTATTATTAATTTTCCCATCAATAAATGCCCGACTATGCCATAGCTCACTAGCATTTTTCTGCCAATTTCTAACATATTGTCGTGTTTGGATAGTCTCATGTAGGGCAGTTTCTACCTCAGCAGCAGCTGTAATAATACCTATAAGCCCTAACACAGCAGCTACAATTAATCCAATTAAACATTTTGTTCTTTTCAAATGATTTAGAAAGTGCCAAAGGATTTGGTTCTCAGGGGAAGACATCCAGCAGCGATTCATGTGAACCCAAAGCCATATTCTATGATGCCATTTTCCTATTAGAACCACAGTAGAATTTTCTTGTAAAACAGACTTTGATACATAAGTGTAAAGGAAGCAATTACTGCAGAAAAACCATGTTTGATTAATGCTCATTCTTCCAACTATAAAAACTATGGGATCCCTAACACATATTTTAAGAAATTAAGTGGATTTTCTTTTTAAACTGGTAATATTAGTTTTACTGCCTTGCCAGTCAAAACTTGGGCTAGTTCCCAAAATAATTTCCACAAATACTTTTTTTTGTTAAGTTTAGTTTCCCATAGTTGTGGGATAAAACTTCCCTGATGAGTCCAATTTAGTGATGTATTTATACTTATGACATCCCCAAAATTCCAAAAATAATGGTAGATTTCATTAGTTGTTTTTATTGAATTATTAATTTAATTTTTCAACATATGGTTGTGTTTACATTAGTTTTCATTATCCCTATAAGGGCCCAATTCATTAAAACTTTATAGGAATTATTAAAGATCCCAACCTCAGATGAAACATGGCATGTATGCCATTTATCACTTTGTTCTATGATTTTGGGACTGTATACATGGATCAATGGATACTAGGCAGATAGGACATTCAAGAAAATGCAAGGTTAAATTTTCAATAAATTTCCCTTTCTACTCAGGTTTTAGAGGAAGGAGAGAACCAACGGGCCCAGGAAAATGAAAAATCTAATTAATATAAACAGGGTAGAATTTGTCCCCGCAAATCAAAAATTCTAAAAGAGGTGAATTGGGTAGCGGCTGTGGCTCAATCAGTAGGGCTCCCGTTTACCATATGGGAGGCCCCGGGTTCAGTTCCCGGGTCCTCCTGGTGAAGGCAAGCCCACCCGCACGGCGTGGTTAGCTGACCAAGTGAGCACAAGCAGCAAGGGGGGGATAAATGAATAAATAAATAAAATCTTAAAAAAAATAAAATAAAAGAGGTGAATTAATAATATAAGCCAAATATGTTTAATTATGTGAAGGTGCACTACTAACTACTGATGTTGTCAAGGTAAGCATAGCAAAGAATAACTGTTTTAGATTGACATTCTGACTTTTAGAAGTTATCATCTTTTCTGCTTCTTGTGTCAGCTTCTTTGACTTATTAATGTCTAGGATACAGACATCTGGACAGGACACAAAAGTGATCTTTATCGGTAATGATAAGAGCAAAACCTCGACACTATATCCTAACTTAATTTCTGCATTTTCCCATTGATTATTATCTTTATGCTTTCAATAAATATATTTGTTTCTGTATCTATTATTTATTTTTGCAAGAAATGCCCAGCTGCTGATTCTGACCTTTGGCTTAAAGTTTTTGTACTAAAAAATGCTTGATATAATTATTTTCACACCTCATCATTTACACCTGTTTTGTTTTTGTACAATTTATAAATAGAGGTTTAAATGTTAATTTTTATGATAAGTATACATACATTCACAGGCTTACTAATTCATGGGATACACTGATATACTTGGCTTATTTTTGGCTAGAGTCCTGGATAGATACAAGATAAATGTTAATATATATTTAATTTAATAAACTTATATTGACAATAAGAGTGAGAAACAAATAACATAACTAATTAAAAGATTAAGTCAGTATTGAACAGTTACAGAATGACAGTTAAATAGTGCAGTCTTACATATATACTTACCAATATTTAGCTTGTAGCTGGGAAATGTTGAGTTGTTGAAGTAGCAACTGATACTAGAGTTTTGATTGACTGTGTTTAGGATTAATGAATTTGATACTATAGATGCCAATTTGTGAGTATTTTGCTAATTTCTGACAAAGGGCCCAGTTCCTCAGGAAGGAACACAACACTCTCTGGACAGTACATTTTAAAGTTTATGCATCAATCCCTGGGAGAGTGGGCAGCTCCCGCAGGGAGGAATACAACATCCGTTGAAATGCACTTTATCTTTTTTAATTTGTTACAAAACTTCCTTGATGTGCTTACTATTTTAATTTCTAATACTTTTCCTGAAATGTGAAAAGTGTTAACTGGCAAGGCATTGGTTTTTTGATTAACAAAGTTTTATGCATGATGCTTTACTTTTAGTCTTGAACAATACTTGCCAGACTTGTTTTTTAATATATTTAGTTTCAGGACTGTCAAAATTCAAAACAAGAGGTTTCAATATACATTTCATAAAATGCATTTATGTGTAGTATACAAGTTATTAAATAACTTAGGTTTGCAATGTATTGTATTAAAGTTTTGATTAGTATTTTAAGTATATTATACAGAATTCATAATTGTAGTAGATTATACCACAACAGACATCCAATGAATAAACTATTATTTCTTAAGCATTTAAAATTCTTAGTAGCATGAATAGAATGACCTCAATTTCTTTATTTTGTGTTGTTTGAGGCAAAGGTAACAACAAATTTGAATTTCCTATTTGGACTGTGGGGTAATAAATTAACTTGTAATTTTAATACTTGCATTGGTTTTGTTCTTAACATTATAGTTAGAATTGGGGCTGTTCCTTACAGTGTTGAATATAAACTTAATTTACTGTTGGCTACTTGGCAGGAAGGGGTATGTGAGTTGGCTTGACTTGTTTAAGAAAATATTAAAGAAAGCTTTAGGAAGATTTAAAACAAAGTGAGAGTGACATAACTGGATATTAATTTTTTGCAACAAATAGCAATATTTGGGACCACTACAAGCTGCAGTGGTGTTATTTTATTATATTATATTTTACAGTTATGCACTACCCTGGCAGCTTTTAATGGCTGCTTTCTTCTTGTAGTTATAACTAAAAATTATAATTAATAACAACTTATTTTATTTACTATTATATTGAAACATTATTATATTTTCAGGAATTTTATACACTTTTAAAGTATTCATATGAACTTTTTATTCATATAACTTTAATTGCTATAAAATTAGAAAATTTCTTTAATTATACAACAGTTTAATATACTTCATTCAACTTATATCACATGAACTTAACTATTTTCAGGATTTTACTGTTTTTTTAGGTAAAAGACCAACTTATATGTGACAGTTTGAAATAAAAGCTATGTTTCAGGATTTGAATTTGAGAAAGCAGGTTTGAACATTGTGTTCTTTTTAAGTGATAAAACTTGTTTCTTCATGGAAATGATAAGGTTAAAGTACAAAAAATCTATTTTGATAAAACAGACTTTCTTTATTGCATACTGATTATTTCAGAGAAAATTTTGTAAACTTTTACCAGAACAGACTACTAACTTCAGAAACTTTGAGAAAGAATAAA
Organism: Tolypeutes matacus; assembly: GCA_026826555.1. Classification (NCBI taxonomy): domain Eukaryota; kingdom Metazoa; phylum Chordata; class Mammalia; order Cingulata; family Chlamyphoridae; genus Tolypeutes; species Tolypeutes matacus. The sequence continues at coordinate 37 of JAKSZT010001538.1, read as the reverse complement.
ACTTTAAATGTATATTATTACATTGTTTGATATTAAA
>JAKSZT010001537.1:0-22957 GCA_026826555.1 Tolypeutes matacus | reverse complement strand
CAACAGCTTCGCCCTATCAGAAGACAACACGCTCACCCCCGCCCAACTCTGCCTATAAAACTGCGCAGCTCTCCCTGAATAAAGGTCTTACCTTCCAGCAAGCAAGTGAGTGGTGTCTCTTCATTTAGTACTGTCAGGGAGACCACAGGGCACCAAACGGCGACCCTGTGACAACTTCTCCTTAACCTCCGTGAAGACCAGGGAGCCGGGCCTGCGCTCTCCTGACAACTTCTTCACCCCCCCGCCGTTCTGGAGTGCACGCCGGACGGCCCACAACTAGCTCGTGTCGCTCCCCGGGCTGTAGCAGGGCTGATCACCCTCAGGCCCGGGAACAAAGCGGCAGGTGCAAAAATGGGCAGCATTATTTTTAAAATGGTAATTTTTTAAATGCTCACTGAGAATGTAATGCATTGAAGAACCAGAGAAAAGAACCAGCATAATTTGAAATGATTGGAAAGCCCATCTTTACATAAAATAATTGAAATCTTAAGTTCTAATGCATGTGTCAGTGGTAACAAATTGAACACACATGAGTGTGGGAGAAAGTGTGGGAGGAGCACATCTCAGAACAAACTGCAAGTGCACTTTTCCTAGAGGTGATAAACATCCTGAATTGCACAGCCACAGCCCCTTCCTTAAAAGATTGGCAACAAGTTGCACATACTGGAGGTGGAGATTCATTAGAGATTCACATTCATTACATTCACAGGGTTTCTCTCCAGTATGAATGTTGTAATGTTTATTGAGATACAGCCTCTGGCTGAAGGCTATTCCCCATTCCTTACATATATAGGGTTTCCCTCCACTATGAATTTTCTCCTCATCAGTGAGATTTGATTTGCTACTGAATGCTTTCCTACATTCCTTACATATACAGGGTTTTTCTCCAGTTTGTCTCCTCTGGTGTGTAATGAGGATTGATTTCTGAATGAAAGCTTTCCCACGTCCATTATATTCTTTGGCTTCCTCTCCTGTATGTATTCTCAGATGGTTAATGAGGTTTTCCTCCAGGTTGAAGGCTTTTCCACATTTATTACATATATTGGGTGTTTCTCCAAATGAATACTCTGATGCTTAAGGAAATACTTCTATTGCCTGAAGGATTTTCTGAATTCTTATATTCATTTTGTTTCTCTCCCCTTTGCGTTTTTACATGTTCTGGGAGATATGATATGTACCTAAAGATTTTCCCATGCCCTATATGTATAGGGTTTCTTTGCAGTAGGAAATCTCTTGTATATGAAATTTGACATTTGAATTAAAGCTTTCCCTCATATATATGAGTTCTCTTCAGTAAGAATATTCTAATGAATAAAGAGGGTTTCTCTCAGGTTGAAAACTTTCCCTCATGTATTACACTTCAATGATTGTTCCCCTGTTTGGCTTTTAAAATGAGGAGTAAAAAATGACTGTAAAGAGCAGACTATATTCAGGAAACTCATATGGTTTCTCTCTCTACTTTGAATTTTCTCATATTCCATGAGGTTTTTTTTTCAGAGGAAAGCATTCCCATGTACATTACAATGCTAACGAATGCATGAATATTTCATGCTCAATGAGACTTAATGCCTGGCTGAAGGATTTCCAATATTTCTTACATACACAGGGTTTTACTCCTGCAAATTTCTTTGATGGGACTATAGTTTTCCCAAATTCATGAAATCCAAAATGTTTTCTCTGAAAGAATAATTCTCAGGTATCTCATGAGGTTGAATTTCCAAGAAAACTTCACACTCATTACACTTAAGGAGAGCACATCCTTGTAGGGCAAACTGGCAAAACTCACTGCCTTCGTTCTTTTTTCCTTACATAGATTCCGTCATGCTTAGGTAAGCATGGTGAAAATTCCTTCAAAGTGAAGTTACATTCATAGAAGTGTTATTTTGAGGAAACAATGCTTGCCATCAGAGAACATATTTTCTAAACTTTCTTACATTCTTTGCCTACATCTTAAGACTGTACTGTAGTGGAAGTGGATATAGATTCACTCACAAGCCTTTTGTTATGTGCTTCTTTCTGCTTCTATAATGTCCTATGGTTCTTCATAGTTTGTGCGGTGCCAGCAAAAGCAGTGCTCAGAGGGAAATTTATAGCATTGAATGCATTCATTCAAAAACAGGAAAGATCCAATATCAACCATCGAAGCATCCAATTTTGAAAATGCAACAATATCTCCTGTTTTTTAATTCTATAATTCATGGCTCTTCTTGGCTCAAATGAGCATCACATCCAGTTTGGTTACTTCATAACTTGGAAATGAAGCAGTGATACAGCACTTGATTTATGATGGGGACAAAACAACACCCCATAAATCAACCGTGTTTCCTTCATTCTTCTGAAGCATAAGAAAGGTGCAGCTTCCAAAGGTGCATGAGTAAGATTGCTGCAGAACAAAGGCCAAATTGGCAACCCAGGAAATCCTGAAGACTTTGTTTGCACTGACAATTTTTGCTCAATTTTTTTTTCTATTTATTTGGATGAGATGCACTATTTAATATTTTTTAAAGTTTACTGAGGATATTATAACATTTTTGCTTCCCTTGCCAAATCTGCACTTATTATTTGTTATTGGTTTGCCAAATAATATATTTTTAAACATTTTATATCCTGTATTAGACAGCCAAAGGGGTGCTGATGCAAAATATCATAAGTATGTTGGTCTTTATAAAGGGTATTTATTTGGGGTAGAAGCTTACATTTACCAAGCTAGAAAGCATAATATTCTTCCTTCACCAAAATCTGTTACTCCAACTTGGAACAAGACAGCTGCCAATATTGGCCAGGATTCAGACTTCTTCAGTTCCCCTCTTCTCGTGGCTGAGTTTCTCTATGGGCTCATCTCCTCTGTTTCCTCTACAAGGTCAGCTGTAGACTATGAGGCTCTCTAAGCTTTGCCTCTCTCCACAAGGCCAGCTGTGAACTGTCAAGTGAATCGCTTGTCTCTTTACCCCGGGGCCTTCTGTTGTTGTCCATCAGAATTCCAACCTCAAAAACTACTCCAACTCTGTCCTTTGGCCTGTCTTTTTATGTCTGAGAACCCACCCACCAGGGGACGGTCCTCAAAGCCCTACCAACTCTGGCCCATTCAACTCCCTTTTCATAACTTAATCATTCCAAGATCAACAGACCAGTTTACAAGAATATTCAAATATCTATTTTTGGAATTCATAATGATATCAAACTGCTACATATCCATTTCCTCATCTTATGCTATATATTATTTTATGGTGTATTTTAAAACTTTATTGATGTCCTAGGCCACGGATATCATTATTACTTTATCCATTCAATGGTCATTCATATATATTAATTTAATTAACAGATATTGTTCTTCAGTCCATCCTGAATCTTGAACCTTCTGGGATTATTTTCTTTCTGCCTGAAGAATATTCTTTTATATTTCTTTAAAAGTGAGTTGCTGCCTACAAACTTTATTCGATTTGCTCATCTAAAAAAGTATTTATTTTAATTCTTCCTGAAGGATTGAAATGAATTAAATCTCACGCCTCTATGATTCCACTGCATTTGAGAGCTTCCCAAGGGTTGAATTTCTTCATTCTTTTGTAAATGTAGTCAGTTCTTTGGAGAAGAAATAGGGGCTTTCAGTTTTATAGCCTGCTTCCTACCCCCCACACACACCCCAGGCCAAATCTGTGCACTCTGGCTCTGTGGATGGGAATAATGGAACACCTCTCTGAGTTACACACCTGATTTTGGAGTTAAGATTTGGGGGAGAAAGCACAGTATATTGAGTTCTTCTTTGAACCATTCTTGGGAGCAGTGTAAAGGAAACAAGACCACACCCATTCTCCCCAGCAGGAACCCCAAGCTTATAAAATATGTGTGGTTGTTACAAACCCAGACACCCATCCAGGCCTAATGGGGGAATGGTGGGCCCAATGGGGGAATGGCACCACTCGTGCTGGGAAAAGGTCAATCACCCCCCTCTCCTGAGATGCTAACTGCAAATATCCGCTTCTGTAACTCTGCTTGCTTGCTTTTCTCAGGACCCTATATAGATATGTATATGTTTAAACCTACCAATCCTGTCTCTTGGCATGCACAGGAAAGTTTGGCGCCAATGGGAAGAAATCCTATTCAGGCTGCAGACTCCAGATTTTAGGCGTGACGCTTGTTAAGAGCACAGCCAAGCCATTAATAAAGTTTCCATTGAATTTTTCTCCTGGGATTTGTTATTTATATGCAGTGTTCCACTTCATTCTGGAGGCCCCAGCGAGATAGACCAGAGCCAGCCACCCTGAGGCCTTCAGGGAGAAAGCCTCTGAGGAACGTTCCTCAGCCCCAGTAGGTTCTCAGTCTGGGCCAGAACCTGCACAGATTATTAATTCGACCTAAAGAACTGCCAATTCTGTTCTGTTTTGGTAAGTCCGGATCCTGGGGAGGCCGTTGTGCTGCCATATGTGCCTCTACTCCCACGGCTTGGCCACTGGGTGAGACGTCACTTGGGGCCTCAGAATGGGCTCAAGGTTCATGTGTCTGGGTGTGTAGCTGCATGTCTCTCCATAAAGTTTCTGCTCAGTTTCTGTTCTGTGCTCCATTTGATTGTTACTATTGGTCAATCCTCCTCTTGTCCTAACACACCCCTTGCCTGTTTTCTAAAGAACTTTCAGGAATTTAAGAAGGCAGCAGCAGGATATGGAGCCAAGTTCCACCCAGGGACCCTCCAAACCCTCTGAAATTTGGAGTGGCCCACCTTTGCTGTGGGCTGGCCATCTGAAGGAATGATGGACTTCCCAACAGTCTACAATGTCCAGAGGGTTATCTATGGCAAACCTGGTCACCCGGACCAGATTCCTTACATTGATGTGTGGATAGATCTTCTTACAGACACTTCCAAGAAACTAAAAATTCGTCTTGTAGGACAAAGGCGCACGGCCCAGCCAGAGCCCCAAAATCCATTGAAAGCTCCTGTTAAGAACCCCAATCCTTTGGTCTTGCAAGATGCTCCTGATGAACCACCACCTTACCTACCCAACCCCCAAACTACCTCTCATCCCCCTCCATCTGTTCCCTCCCTTTCCACTACTCCAACTCCTCTCCCTCTAAACCTGTCATCAACAGACAGCCTATACCCTCCACTCCCCATACCCGCTGAAACCTCTATAACTAGCCACCCACGTATGTGAAATGGCACCCAGTATCAGCCTTGTGCAGATCCCTGCAACTTGCCTGACACAGTCCCCTTACTGCCCCTCCACCAAGCATGTCCAGGCCTGAGTGATGAAGGTATCCCATTCATGGTATATGACCCTTTTCGTCTATAGAATTGTATAACTAGAAAAATTAAAATTCTCCATTCTCAGAAAAAGCACATGGCTTAATTTCTCTCCTAGAAACTATCTTTTTCACCCTTAATCCCTCCTGGGACAACTGCCAGCAACTGTTACCAGTCCTATTCACTTTGGAGGAGAGAGATCATATCAGGAGGGAGGCTGTAAAAACCATCATGGGTCAAGACGGCCAACCCTCTACTGAACATACCCAAATAGAGACTGTGTTCCCCTCTACCAGAACAGACTGAAATTACAATCAGGATCAAGGTAAGGAGGATCTCAAATGGTTTTACCAGACTCTCCGACATGGCCTTCAGGCTGCTGCCAGAAAGCCAATGAATCTTTCTAAGGTGAGTGAAACCACCCAAGGCCCTAATGAGTCACCCTCTGCCTTTTTAGAGCATCTAATGGAGCCTTAAAGAAATTACACCCCTATAAACTCTGAGTCACCTGAAAATTGTAGGGCTATAAATATAGCATTTGTATCACAATCTGCTCCTGACATGCAAAAGATATTGTAAAGGCTAGAGGGGTTTGCATGGAAGCTATTACCTGAACTGATGGAGATGGCACAGAAAGTGTATAACAATAGAGAATATGGTGATACTCCAAAAACCAAGAAGGTGACAAAGGTCCTGCTAAGCACAATGGCGACAGAGTGCACTAGGGCCTCTTCCTCCTGTTTTCTCTGGGAACCAGAGAAAGCCAAAGCAAGGAAGACCAGGACTGCAAAAGTACCAGTGCATTTACTGCAAAGAAAAGGTCACTGGAAAAATGAATGCCCCTGACAGCAGGCAGACCCCAGGCCTGCCCAGCAGTTGCTAGGCTGATGGGACCAGGGCTCACCATGCCCCTGGGAGCCCATGGTGGAACTAACAGTTGAGGGCAGCCCTGTTAACTTCGTGGTCAATACAGGGGCTACAACTCTGCCCTAAAATTGGACCCTGGTCCCTTTAAAGCTGAACATACTTGAGATAAGGGGCCACCGGGAAGACACAGTCTTATCCCTGGACCACCACCAAGACCATTAATTTTGGATCTGGGACTGTCACCACTCTTTCCTCCTTATGCCCAAATGTCCCTACCCCTGCTGGGATGAGACTTGCTACAAAAATTGAAAGCCACCATCTCCTTCTGGGATGGTGAGGCAAAACTAATGTTTGGCGCTCAGCCCCAGACCCTCCCAGCAACCTGCCCTATCTTGGTAGAATATCTCTTAACAGGCCTTGAGACACCTCCAGCGGCTAATCAGTTGGTACCAGAATTCCAGAACCTGGCTCTGGAAGTGTGGGTTGAGAAAAACCCCCTAGGCTGTCTCAGCATCTGGCCCCCATGGTGGTGAAAGTACTCAGCACATCGCTCCTCATCTGGGTGTGGCAATATGCAATCAGCCACAAAGCCAGGAGTGGAATTCAAAAACACATCAACCATCTACTCGATGCAGGTATTCTTGTTTCTTGCCAGTCCCCATGGAACACCCCCTTACTTCCTGTGCAAAAGCTGGGGAGCACAGATTATCGGCCAGTACAGGATCTTAGAGAAGCAAATAAGAGGGTTGAAAGAATACACTCTGCTGTCCCTAACTCATACACGCTTCTGAGCCAGGCCCCTCCAAAACATACTACCTACACTGTCCTACATTTAAAAGATGCATTCTTTACTATACCTTTGGCACTGGTTAGCCAGCCCATATTTTCCTCTGAAGACCCTCGGCCTGAGGGACGTGGGCAACTGACGTGGACCATGTTTCCCCAAGGATTCAAAAACTCCCCCATCTTGTTTGGAGAGGCTCTGGGGTGAGATTTTTTCCCCTTCAGAGAGCAGCATCCAGGTGTTACCCTACTTCAGTATGTAGATGACTTCCTTCTAGCTGCACCGGACTCAGACACTTGCAAGGCAGAAACTCTCAGCCCACTCAAAGCCTTAGCAGAAATGGGATAACATGTATCCACCAAAAAGGCTCAGCTCTGCTCCCACTCCATAACATAACTTGGATACATCTTAGAAAAAAGGTAGCGGTGACTTTCGCACAACAGGATACAAGCTGTATTGGGCATCCCTAAGCCAAGCTTGAAATGACAGGTACATGAATTTCTTAGCATGGTGGGATGTTGCAGACTGTGGATCCCCAGATTTGTAGAAATTGCTAAGCCTCTTTATGCCACAATGGTGGGCATGGGAAGTGACTTGTGAACCAACAAGCAGCAGGAAGCTTTTACCAGCCTGAAGACAGCTCTGGTGAGTGCCCACACCTTTGGGTTACCTGACTTGTCCAAACCCTTTCATCTATTTGTTGATGAAAGTCAGGGGGTTGGCAATGGAGTCTTAACATAGTCCATTGGGCATTGGCACTGACCAGTTGCGTACCTCTCAAAAAAACTGGACTATGTAGTCGCCGGATGGCCCAACTGCCTAAGAGCTGTCGTGGCCACTGCCCTTTTAGTTAAGGAAGCCCCTAAGTTAACCTTTGGCCAAAATCTAGTGATAATGGCCCGACATTCAGTAGAATCCCTCCTCCACATTCCCACAGACTGCTGGATATCTAATGCTAGAATCACGCAATATCAAGTGTTAATGTTGAACCCACCCTGTGTGTTATTCTCAAAAACGGAGGCATTAAATCTGGCCACCCTGCTCCCTGACTCTAGTGCACCCCAGTGGTCCACGACTGCTTACCCTTGCTGGAAACCATGATGAGGCTAGGCCCAGACCTCACCAATGTGCCTTTGCTGGAGGCTTCCAATAATTTCTACATACATGGCAGCAATTTTCATAAGGACAGAATCTGATACACGGGAGCAACTGTAGTAGAGCCACCCAAAACTGTCTGGGCTCAATCTTTAAGCCATGGCACCTCCACCCAATGGGCTGAACTAATAGCCTTTACACAGGCTTTATGATGGGCAAAAGACCAAATGGCCAATATTTACACAGATAGTGGCTATGCCTTTTCTACAGCCCATGTACACAGTGTACTGTACCAAGAGTGAGGATTCCTAACATCTGGAGGAAAAGAGATTAAAAATGGAGCTGAAGCCCTAGCATTATTAGAAGCCACTTGGTTCCCTGACCGAGTAGTCATTGTTCACTGCAAGGGATACCAGAAGGGAACTCCCCACAGGCTGAAGGCAACACACTAGCAGAGAAAGTCATGCAAGCCACCACCTTCCTATTTCTCACCCCTGTCCAAATGCTCCCAACAGTCCCTAGCCAGGAACTCCCAATACTACACTACTCCTCAAAAGATGTCAAGCAGGGGGAAGGTCTAGTAGCTAAAATTTCCCCAGAAGGTGGGTTAGTCCTGCCCAATGGCAGGACATATCTACCTGAAGCAGTGGGAAGGCAATTAGTCAAAAGGCTGCATGACAATACACATATGGGTGGCACTAAAGTAATAGAACTGATAAAAAGATACTTTTATTTCCCAGGTTTGTCTAAAATCAGCAAAAGCATCACATCAAGATGCGAATTCTGTGCCAGAGTAAATCAAAGAGAGGGTGCCCAAGCTCCAGTGGGAACTAGGCTCCAAGGGATTGGACAAGGGGAGCACTGGGAGATAGACTTTACTGAAATAAACTTGGGAAAATATGGGTATAGGTATCTCCTGGTGCTGGGAGATACGTTTTTGGGATGGGTGGAATCCTACCCGACTAAAAATGAAACAACCACAGGAGTAGTTAAGAAGCTGATAGCAGAAATCATTCCAAGAATTGGGCTTCCTCTTAGAATAGGGTCAGATAATGGTCCAGCCTTCATAGCACAGGTGACTCTACAATTTACTAAAGCCCTGGGTATAAATTGGAAACTGAACTGTGTATTTCAGGCCCAAAGTTCAGGATAGGTTGAAAGGATGAACCTCACCTTGAAACAAACCCTAGTCAAATTCACTCTGGAGTCTGGCCAAAACTTGGTGAGTCTCTTACCATTTGCCCTCCTTAAGGCCAGATGTACCCCCTATGTGCTGGGCATTGTGCCCTTTGAAATAATATTTGTACATAAAGGCTTTTTCATATGACTTTCATGCATAGGGTTTCTTTTGCAGTAGGAAATTTCCTGTATCTGAGATTTGATATTTGAATTAAAGCTTTCCCACATATATATGATTTCTCTTCAGTAAGAATTTTCTGATAAATAAAGAGGTTTTCTGTCAGGTTGAAAACTTTCTCACATGTATTACATTTCTATGCTTGTTCCCCTGTATAGCTTTTAAAATGAGTAGTAAAACATGACTGTAAAGAGCAGATTACATTCAGGACACTCATATGGTTTCTCTCTAGTTTGAATTTTCTCATATTCCATGAGGATTTGTTTCAGGTGGAAGCATTCCCATGTTCATTATGATACTATCTAATGTGTGAATATTTCATGCTCCGTGAGATTTAATGCCTGGCTGAAGGATTTCCAATTTTCCTTACATTCACAGGGTATTACTCCTGCATGTTTCTTTGATGTGACTCTAGCTTTCCCAAATTCATGAAATCCCAAATGGTTTCTCTGAATGATTCATCCTTTGGTATCTCATGAGGTTGAATTTCCAAGAAAACTTCACACTCATTACACTTAAAGGGGAGGAGCACCATGTGGGTCAAACTGGCAAAACATATTGTCTTCATTCTTCTACCTTACATAGATTCCCTCATTCTTAGGTGAGCATGATGCAAATTCCTTCAAAGTTAAGATACATTCATATAAGTTTTATTTTGCAGAAACAATGCTGGCAGTGAGAGAACATATATTCCTAACTTCTTATATTCTCTGCCTTCATCTTAAGTCTGTACTCTTGTGGAAGTGCATATAGCTTCACTCACAGGCCTTTTGTTACAAATACATTTCTGTTTGTAAATTCATGCACTCTAGTTTCATCCATCCCACAACCTATCACATATGAGAAAAATTTTGGAGTACAACTTAAGAATATGAATAAATTTTCTAACTTCTTAAAATACTTGAGATTAGAAGTATATCATCTAATTATGAAAGGACCATTTCTGATTTAAAATACTAAGAAAAATTGGAGTGAAGTAGAAAGCAGGCAGTTGTAATTCAATGTGGAGGTAGACAGTGCCTGGAATGATCCAAAGATAGTTAGGTATCATTCCACATTCACTCCACGTGGAATGCAGGCAAGTTATTTTGGCTGAAGTAGGGCGTCCTTCACTAGTTCCTCTGCTTGGTAGGTGAGAGCGCTGCCTGTTTCTGAGTTCTGTATTTCCAGACAAACTTTCTTGGGAATTCAGACAATAACATTTTTGTGGTATGCTCATTCTGCTCTGCCTCTTCCTACTGATGTTTGCAGTATAGTGTCCTGGGAGACATTTACTAGTGTTTTTCTGCCAGCAAGCATGCTTTTAAAATGCTTAACCCTTTATGCTCTGCCTGTCAGCATCTTTTCCAACAATTCCCCCTTTTTTTGTTTTTGGTAAAGGGTGACTGTTCCTGTGTTAGGTTGCCCTCCTCTGAAGGTCTTATCCATCAAAGGCACCAGCCAAGCTCCATGGAGAGGGTTTGAGAGTTAAGGGTTTTAAGCCAAATCAAGTTACTGGCATGGCTGGCCTTTTCAGCCTTATTAGTGCAGGAGAGCAGGGTTTTGCGAAAGCCTCCTAATACAGTTAAGAGTAGCAGAGCACCAATGATCATCACACTGAATTTAACAAGTACAGAGGTTGATTTCCACCAATGTAGGCGCGTTATTTTATTTAATTGATCTTTCACTGATTGCCAAAATTTGCTACCTGGTAGTGTAGTAAGTTGATACTGAGATATGCTCAAAATCTTCTTTTGCAAATCTGTAATTTCCAAAGATAAATTTGTGTGATAACCTATTAAGTGATTTTTAACTTTTTCTCATTCATAATGGGAATCATTACATGGGAGAGGAGTGATACAAAAAGCACTTTCATTCCAATCACACTTTGAACCTTGTTTTAAATTTAGATTATATACCTGATCTCCCATTTGTGTAACAGCCATCTCTAAGTCATTAAGCCTATTGTCAATCTGCTCTCAATATATGCCTGACTATGCCATAACTCACTAGCATTATGATGCCAATTTCTAACATATTGTCATGTTTGCATATTCTCATGTAGGGCACTTCCTGCCACAGTAGCAGCTGTAATAATACCTATAAGCCCTAATACAGCAGCTCTAATTAATCCAATTAAACCTTTGGTACATTTCATATCATGATTTAGAAAGTGCCAAAGGTTTTCGTTCTCAGAGGAAGATTGCCAGCAGTGATTCATGCAAATCAGGAGCCATATTCCATGATGCTGACGTCCTATTTGAACTACAGTAGAGCTGTCCTGTAAAAGAGACTTTGATACACAAGTGTAAAGGGCACAATTACTGCAGAAAAAACATGTTTGATTAATGATCGCTGTTCCCACTATAAAAACAATGGGATCTTGTACACATACTTTAAGAAATTAAGTGGAATTTCTTTTTAAACTGGTAGTATTAGTTTTATTGCCTTGTCATTCAAAAATTGGGCTAGTACCAAAAAATAATTTCCACAAATAATTTTTACTTTTGTTAAGTTAATGTCCCATAGTTGTGGGTTAAATCTTCCCTGATGAGTCCAATTTAGTGACGTATTTATACTTATGACATCCCCAAGATTCTGAAAATAATGATAGCTTTCATTAGTTGTTTTAATTAAATTACAATTTTTCAACTTATGGTTGTGTTTACCTTAGGTTTAGGTATCCCTATAAGGGTCCTATTCTTTACAATTCTATAGGAATTATTAAAGAGCACAACGTCAGATGAAACATGGTATGTATGCAATTTATCACTTTGTACTATGATTTTGGGGCTCTATACATGGATCAATGGATCCTATGCATTTAGTTCTTTCAAGAAAAGGAAATTTTCAATAAATTTCCCTTCCTTATCAGGTTTTAGAGGAAGCAAGAATCAACAGGCCCAGGAAAATAAAAAGACTGATTAATATAAACAGGGTAGGATTTGTCCCCCCAAGTCAACAATTCTAGAAGAGCTGAATTAGTAATATAACCCCAATATGTATAATTATGTGAAAGTGCACTTCTTACTGCTGTGGTTCTCAAGGTAAGCATAGCAAAGAATAACTCTGTTAGAGTGACATTCTGCCTTTTAGAAGTTACCTTCTTTTCTGCTTTTTGTGTCCGCTTCATTGGTTTGTTTATGTCTAGGTTTCAGGCGTCTGGACAGGACCCGAAGCTGGTCTCCTTTATCTGTAATGATAAGAGCAAAACCTCGTCCATATATTCTAACTTAACTTCGGCCTTATCCCATTGATTATTACTTTGATGCTTTCAGTAATCTAGTGGTACAATATTTGTTTCTGTATTATTGCCTGATTTTTGCCAGAAATACTCTGATGCTGATGTATAATATTCTGACCTTTGTCTGAAAAAATTTATTGTAAATAATGCTTGATATAATTGTTCTCACACTTCACCATTTCCACCATTTTTGTTTTTGCAGCATTAATATATATTTAACTCTTAATTTTTAAGGATAAGTATACATACATTCACAGGCCTACTAAATCAGGGGATACACTGATATACTTGGCATATTTTTGGTTAGATTCCTGGATAGATACAAGATAAATGTTAATATATATTTAATTTAATAAGCTTATATTGACAATTAGGGGGAGAAACAAATAATATAACTAAATAAAAGATTAAGTCAATATTGAAAAAAGTTACACATTGAAAGATAAATAGAGCAGTTTTATATATATACATTTACCAATATTTAGCTTTTACCTGGGAAGTGTTGAAGTAGCAACTGTTACCAGAGTTTTGGTTGACTGCGTTTAGGATTAATGAATTTGATAGTACTATAGAGGCCAACTTGTGAGTATTTTGCTAATCCCGAGGAAGGGGCCAGACTCCTCAGGAAGGAAAACAACACTCCCTGGGCAGTAAATTTTAAGGTTTATGTATCAATCCCTGGGAGAGGGGCCAGCTCCCTGAGGGAGGAATAAAACACCTGTTGAAATGCACTTTATTTTTTTTTCCAATTTGTTACAAAACGTCCTTGATGTGCTTACTACTTTAATTTACAATATTTTTACTGAAATGTGAAAAGTGTTAACTAGCAAGGCATTTTTTTTTAAGATTTTTTTTTTAAGATTTTCTTTATTTATTCATTTATCCCCCCCTTGCTGCTTGTGCTCGCTGGGTCAGCTAACCACACCATGCGGCCTCCCATAAGGTAAACGGGAGCCCTACTGATTGAGTCACAGCTGCTTCCTGACATTGGTTTTTGATTAGCAAAGATTTCTGCATGATGCTTTACTTTTAGGATTGAACAATACTTTCTAAACCGTTTTTAATAAAGATATTTAGTTTCAGGACTGTTCAAACTTAAAACAAAATATTTTTATATATACTTAATAAAAGATCTATGTGTAACAAGCAAGTTATTAAATTGTATATATATATGCAATGTATTGTATTGAAGTTTTGATTAGTATTTAAGTATATTATACATAATTCATAACTACAGTAGATTATACAACAGACATCCAATGAATAAATTTTTATTTCTTAAGCATTTAAGATTCTTAGTTGCATGATTAGAATGAAGTCAAATTTTTTTTATTTTCTATAGTTTGAGGCATAGGTAAAAACAAATTAGTATTTCCTTTTTGGGCTGTGGGGTAATACATTAACTTGTAAATTTAATCCTTGCATTGGTTTTTGTTGTTAACATTATAATTAGAATTGATGCTGTTGTTTACAGAGTTGAATATAAACTTGATTTACTGTTGGCTATTTTACAGGAAGTGGAATGTGGGCTGGCTTGATTTGTTTAAGAAAATATTAAAGAAAGCTTAAGCAAGTTTTAAAACAAAGTGATAGTGACATAAGTGGATATTATTTTTTTTGCAACAAACTAGCAATATTTGGGACCACTGCATGCTGCAGTGGTATTATTTTATTTTACTAAAATTTACTGTTATGCACTACCCTGTCAGCCTTTAATGGCTGATTTCTTCCTGTAGTTAACTAAAAATTATGATTAATAACATTATATTTTATTTACAGTTTTATTGAAACATTATTATATTTTCAGGAATTTTATACACTTTTAAAGTATTCATATGAACTTTTTGTTCATACAACTTTAATTGTTATAAAAATAGAAAATTTCTTTTAATTATACAACAGTTTTAAATACTTCATTTAACTGATATCACATGAATTTAACTATTTTTAGTATTTTACTTGTTTTTTAGTTAAAAGACCAAGTTATTCATGACATTTTGAAATAAAAGCTATCTTTCAGGATTTGACATTGAGAAAGCAGGTTCAAACATTGTGTTCTTTTTAAAAGTGATAAGACATGTTTCTTCATGGACATAAGGTTAAAGTACAAGAAGCTATTTTGATAAAACAGACTTCCTTTATTGTATACTGATTTTGAGGAGAAAAAGTTTGTAAACTTTTACTAAAAGAGACTACTAACTTGGCAAACTTTGAGAAAGAATAAAATATTAACATTATATTATTACATTGTTTGACATTAAAGCTTTTAAATTTTTATAGATTGCATAAATTTTACTTAGCTTTGACGACAAAAATTCCTTTTTCACAAGCCTTTTGCAATTTTATATTTATTCAGGTTTTGTCCCACATTTTACTTTGTTTTAATAACTAGTTATTTTATCTTAGGATAAAATGACTTTCTTTTCTTTAATAATAAAAGCACATTCTATATACCTTCCATACTTAAGTTACCACAATGATTTTAGAAACTACTTCCAAGCAAATTTCTGAAAACATATAATTACCATCAACATTAAACAAACTTGTTAGAACAATGATTTAATTTGAGTATAACTATTTTTATTATTTTAAACTAATATTCATTTTTATTTATTAATATAAGCACTTATTTAATTTTTGGCCATTTGAATAGAGCTCTCATAATAATTTTCATTTATCAATTTAATATTACCATCCAGAGGTATCAAAATATACACTGAAACTGAACAAACAGACAAATACAAAAAGAATTATGACACACTAACAGAAACATAAAGCTTACTAATTTGACCCATAATTTTCACTCCTTTGGTATGGCTGTCTTCAAGACCTCCGTCATTTCACATCTTTGATTTTATTATTTTAAGGTTTTTTCTGGAATATTTGTTAACTGTAATATATAAGCTTGTTCTTTGAAACAATTTTGTTCATAATCAGCAACCAGCCAGGACAACTT
Source organism: Tolypeutes matacus (assembly GCA_026826555.1). NCBI lineage: Eukaryota > Metazoa > Chordata > Mammalia > Cingulata > Chlamyphoridae > Tolypeutes > Tolypeutes matacus. Next base: position 7,439 of record JAKSZT010001537.1, on the reverse strand, counting down.
AAACAGCCTAAATACAGTTAAGTGCTAATTTAGCAGTTTATATAGATATTTAACATGTATATTTTGGATTACTACTCATTAGGAGTACACTTAGGCTCAAAGTTCAGATTACTGCGGTAGGCCTTTTAATTCCTGTTCTTAATTTTGGGTATACTCAGTGAAGGACTAATAAACTTAGATTCAGCTGAGGAAGGATTGCCAGCTGTACCGCTTTTGGTAACTGCCTTAAGTTCTGTTACAGGCTGGAGTGGACTGCTCTGTTGCTGACTAGGTGAATTTGAGCAAGACTGGGAAATGTGCTCATATTGTTTGACTGAGGGCCTTGAGCAAGGCCCGCTTGGAAGTTTCCTGACTTATTAATGAGACTACCATTTTTCTGATATTTAGAATGGCATTCCTTGGCACAGTGTAACACTTTTTGGCATTTCAGACACATACGACTTGGTATTGACTTATTGTTGCTGCAAAATGGAGCTCTTACACTAGTTTTGGTTTGGCAATCTTTTTCTCATATCACCTGATTTCCCACATTCAAAGCAATTGAATTAGTAATCATAGGACTATCTCCCTTTAGAGCAGCTGCAAGAAGGTTCATGTTATACGTATTAGGCCCACTGTTTTGGCATAGTTTTATGTAATCCTGAAAAGTTCTTCCATTTGCCTTGATCAGACATAAAGCCTTTTTACAGTCACTGTTAGCATAATCAAAAGCCAACATCAGAATAAGCATTTCTTAAGATCAGATTGAGTTACTGTCTTGTTGACTACATCTGCCAGCATTGCTACACATTCAGCATAGGGTTCAGTATTTCCTTGAACAATTTTTGAAAATGATTTTACAGCCTGTCCAGGGGTGGAGATTCATCACAAGGGAGCTAGGTAGCAAAATCGCACTTCTAAAATGGCATATCATCATGGGAATCCCAGCCTATTGAATTGTGCCTAATATTTGTTCAGCACTAATAGGCACTGTTGAATCTTGATGTTGATTTTGTCATGCTACAATATTAGCTTCATCAGCCCACCAAGTTTTAATTGTAAAAATTCTGCTGAATTAAGAACAGCTTGAGCTCACAAATCCAAGTCCCAGAGTATTAATCTGTTTGCTTGTGCTATTCCTTGCACCAATTCTTGAGTATAAGGAGAATTTCATCATATTGAATGCATGCTTGTTTTAATTCTTTGATAGTGTTAGAATAAATAGGAGCATGCTCATATGGTACACCTCCTTGGGGATTGTTAGCATCTACTGGAATTTGAGTTACTGTAACTGGAAAAGTAAAAAAAAAAAAATTGCATAGATTCTGAATTTCTCTCTCTACCTCCCTGTGCTATACTTTTCATAATTGACGAGGATGGTGCTGGCAAAAAAACAGAAACCGTTGGAGCATCATCAAATGTAAAAAATGGATCAGTAGTTACATTTGGAGGTGCAGACACTGGTTCAAAAGACAATAAATCATCTTTGAAGCTGACAGCTTAAGGATCACTGGAATACTTTCATAAACTCCCCTTTCCTTTTTATTAGACATGAGTTAATCTGTTTTTGCCTGCTCATTAACTTTCCATATATTTTTATATTAATACATCATTAGCTTGTTCTGCTACAGTGTTAGCAATAGCATTATCCATTTTAATATCTTCATTTTCATTTGGCTGTAATGGTTCAAGAGCAACAGAAATAAGACTATACAAAGACCATACATAACAATGTTTTTGTACAAGAGAAAAGAGTTTTAGTAACTCTACGGTGGTCACAGATACCCCTGTATTCTTTAACAGAGTCTTCAATACTTGGGAATGTTCCTGTCACCGAGTTGACTGATTACACATTACCCTGACAATCAAGATTATTTGACTCACCAACAGAATGCAAAGGCTCTCCGACCCAACAGTTCTTGCTTCCACAGCATTGATCCAAAGAAAAGCTTAGTGGTGCCCCATGTAGGAGGCCATCTGAGGTAGACGGTGCAGAGAATGATCAAAAGAAAGACTGGGATCAGTTGACCACACTCCATGTGGAATTCAGGAAGTTTATTTAGGCTGAAGCTGCATTTTGTACTACAAAGCTGATAACAAAAGTGGGGCATACCTCACTAGTTCCTCAGCCTGGTACGTGAGAGCGCTGCCTGTTTCTGTGTTCCCAGACAATCTTTCTTGTGAATTCAGACAATAACATCCTAGTGGTGTGTTCATTCCAATCTGCCTCCACCCACCGATATCTGCAGTATGCAGTGTCTTTGGAGACATTTACTAATGTTTCTCTGCCAGCAAGGAAGAATTATAAATGTTTAACCCTTTATGCTATGGCTCTCAGCATCTTTTCCAACATCCAAGGAAGAAATACAAAGGGCTAAAATACACATGAATATATGCTCGATATCACTTGCTATCAGGGAAATGCAAATCAAAACTACAATGAAACTGCATCGTACTTCCATCAGAATGGCAGCTATTAAAAAAACAGCAGACTGTAAGTGTCGGAGAGGATGTGGAGGAATAGGAACTCTTATCCACTGCTGGTGGGATTGTGGAATGACCCAGCCAATGTGGAAGACAGTTTGGTGGTTCCTCAGAAAACTAACAATAGATCTTCTGTATGATCCAGCAATTCCTCTGCTGGGTATATACCCAGAATAACTGAATGCAAGCACACGAACAGATATATGCACTCCAATATTCATAGCAGCATTGTTCACCATTGCCAATAGTTGGAATCAGCCTCATTGCCCATCTACAGATGAATGAATAAGCAAAAGTGGTACATACATACAATGGAATATTACTCAGATGTAAAAAGGAATAAAGTGCTAAAACACGGAAGAACGTGGATGAATCTTGAAGACCATTTGTTGAGTGAAGCAAGCCAGGCATTGAAAGCTGAACAGTATATGTCCTGAATGATTTGAACTGTGGAAAGTGAGCAGTCTCTGAGAACCACAGGTTAACAAGAGAGAAAAAGGGAAGAGTTGGCTGTGAGCCATCATCCATATGGACATAATCTATGATAAACTGATAGAGTATAGTTACATAATGAAGGATAGGACAGATGGGTAGTGTGACATTACTGCTTTTGGTGATACAGGTTTCACAGGTGGGTAGATTAGGAAGTGCCAGTTGGAATACCCATGGCATGTAATTATGAATATTGTCATTCCATGAGTCAAGACAGGGGAGTGTCATATGTTCCAGGGGGATGGGGTGGAAGGAACATTTAAGATCAAATTGGGTATTTAGTGGTCATGGGAAACGTTTTTCATTATCTCACAGTAATGGATGGCGGACATGGTAAATATCATCAAAAATTATTAAACTGTACCATCTAAATTGTAAACTATAGTATAAACCACTGACAATGTTTAGTTGCTATGTTTTACTATCTGTATAAGAGTTATAACAATGTTAACATATATTTTTTAAAAAGGATTAATATGGGGTGGAGAAGCAGGAGGGAGTTAAGGTATGTGAGAGGCTCTAGTATTCCGTGTGTGACTTTGCTGTGACTTAAGACATCTTTGAAAATTAAATGAAAATTTGGGAGTCACTGGGGCATGAGAAGAGGAAGATGTTACTTTACACTAGACATATGATAGTACAGTGATAAAAGGAAAAAATACTTTTTTAAAAAGGAATTTGTTTTGTTTTTTTTCCCGAATTTTTGAATACCCCAATCTGCTAATTATATTTTATTTTTAGTTTAGTGTTTTTTCTTCTGAGATTCCTTGTACATATCCATTGCATTTAAGCTTATCACTATTATTACTTTGTCCTAGTAATTGTATTTTGGCTTCATGCCCAAGGAAGGTTTAGATCACAGAAGGGTTACAATGGGGGCTGCAGATGATCATTGGTGGGGGGTGTCTGGGAAGGGGGATTCATGGGAGTACGTTCATCACAATATACATGAAAGGTATATAAAATTGTTCAAATGATCAAGGGATGGGTCATGTTCACGGTGAGTAGAAAATCACTAACTAAATGAGGGAATCTGAATTCCCAGCCTGGAGAGCTCTGCCACATTCTCCTAGGGAGCAGCAAAAAGCCCCTCAGTGCAGGAACAGTGTCTGTCAAAAGAGTTTGGCCCATTGATTGTTTCTTCTTATTGATGACTAACCTCATGGGTCTTTGCTCTTGTAATTGAAACTTAGCCTACTATTATGGGGTGCCTAAGTGTTGCATCCTGAGAGGCCCTTTGTTGCACAAATATGACCTCTCTCTAAGCCAAACTCAGCATATGAATGCATTACCTTCCCCCCAACATGGGACATGACTCCCAAGGATGAGCCTCCTTGGCAACTAGTAATAAATACCAAGTGACAACTGGTAACAGGATTGGAAAAAGATCTTGAAAAAATGGGGAAAATGTAAAGAGAAATGGGTTCATGTGGCTAAGAGACTTCAAAGAGAGTCAGGAGGTCATCCCAGAGGTAACTGTTATGCACACCTCAGTAAGATCTCAAGAATACCAAAGTGGATATCACCCCACACAGAGGGGCTCCTGAGGTCTCTGGAGACACCCAGGTCCTACCTAAGTGGAGTAGCCCCAGAGATTGATGCCTTATTAGTGGGCTTTACTTTGGAATCTGTGCTTCTGAGAGTGACAGAGTTGGAGTCAAATAAGCCCTCCCTGCACATGGTCCATCAGTACCCTCTATTCAAACCTATATATGATGCTGGAGATTTCAGGTGTATGCCCAGAGACTGGAGCCTCTGGCCTAGCTATGTGCCAGCTGTGCCTGGAATCTCGGTGGAGCTGCAACTTGTAGCCTACAGCTCAAAGGACAAATTCAAGTCACCTGGCAAGGAGACAATGATGGGCAATGGCCATCCCAAGGAATGGAGAGGGCATGAAGCTGCAGGCAGGATAATCCCATCCACTGTATCCATGGGATATAAGCCCTCTCTCATTTGGTGGTTGAGTGAAAATCACCATCCCAGTCCCCTCAGGATTGGGGTAAGAGCAATGGACTAGAGTGGACTTAAGGGTAATCTGTTATAGACATATCATGATTCAAGGAATGGAAGAAATTATAAGAGTGAGTTGGAGCCAGTGGCTGCTGGACACTTTTGGGGCAGGGAGGGAAAGTGCAGTTGAAATCCTGAGTGGCATTGCGGTGACAGATGTAGGCCATTATACATCAGCTTATACCATGCAGAACTGTGTGGGAGAGAGCATGGTCTACAATGTGAACTGTGATCTATGCTTGGTGACAAGGCCCCAGGATGTGTATATCCATTGCGGTTGATGTACCACACTGATGAAGGATGTTGGGTGGGATGAAGTGGGAGGTGATGAAGGTGGGGAACATGGGATTTGCTATAATTTCTGTGTAATATTTAGGTAATCTAAGCAACATATATATATATATATACACACACACACCATTTATGTAAGCAAATGCACATATGTGCATATATATTAATATATCTCTTTACAAATATTAATATGTATTGTGAAAATTTTGATTTTTACCAACAATTTTAAAAAGAAAGAAAATGCTGCAATAAAGGGCAGCATTATTTTTAAAATGGTAAGTTTTTAAATGCTTGCCCAGAATGTAATGGATTGAAGAACCAGTGAAAATGACCAGGATAATTTTAAATAAGTGGAAAGCCCATCTTTACATAAATTAAGAGAAATAGCGAGTTCTGATGCATAAATTAGTGGTAACGAATTGAACAAAGATGAGTGTGGAAGAAGATGTGGGAGGAGCAGATCAAAGAAAAAAACTGCAAGTGCACTTTTCCAAGAGAAGAAATACATCCTGGATTGCACAGTCACAACGTCTTCCTTAAAGGATTGGCAACAATTTGCACAGACTGGAGGTGGATATACTTTGTTGATTCACATTGATTATATTCACAGGGTTTCTCTGCAGTATGAAAGTTGTAATGTTTAATGAGATACTTTCTCTGGCTTAAGGCTATTCCAAATTCCTTACATACATAGGACTTTCCTACACTATAAATTTTCTCATGTCAGTGAGATTTGATTTGCTCCTGAAGGCTTTCCAACATTCCTTACATATATAGGGTTTCTCTCCACTTAGTCTTGTCTGTTGTGTAATGAGGCTTGATTTCTGAATGAAAGCTTTCCCACATCCATGACATTCATTGGGTTTCTCTTCAGAATATATTCTCAGATGGTGAACGAGGTTTTCTTTCTGGTTGAAGTCATTTCCACATTCACTGCATACGTAGTGTTTTTCTCCAGAATGAATGCTCTGATGTTTAATGAAATATTGCTTTTGCCTGAAGGCTTTTGTGCAAACTTTACATTTTTTTGTTTCTTTCCAATATGAGTTTTTTCATGTTCTGTGAGGTTTGATTTGTACCTAACGGCTTTTTCACGTGCCTTACATGCATAGGGTTTTTTGCAGTAGGAAATCTCTTGTATCTGAAATTTGACATTTGAATTAAAGCTTTCCCACATATATATGATTTCACTTCAGTAAGAATTTTCTGATGAATAAAGAGCTTCCCCGTCAGGTTGAAAACATTCCCACATGTATGACATTTCTATCATTGTTCCCTTGTATGGCTTTTAAAATGAGGAGTAAAAAATGACTGTAAAGAGCAGCCTACATTCAGGATACTCTTATGGTTCCTCTCTAGTTTGAATTTTCTCATATTCCATGAGGTTTTGTTTCAGATGAAAGCATTCCCATCTTCATTACAATACTATCTAATGTATGAATGTTTCATGCTCAATGAGATTTAATGCCTGGTGAAGGATTTCCAATATTCCTTAAATATACAGGGTTTTACTCCTGAATGTTTATTTGATGTGACTCTGGCCTTCTCAAATTCATGAAATACCAAATGGTTTCTCTGATGGATTAATTCTCAGTTATCTCATGAGGTTGAATTTCCAAGGAAACTTCACACTCATTACAGTTAAAGGGAGGACTTCCATGTGGGGAAAACTGGCAAAACTCATTATCTTAATCCTTTTTCCTTACATGGATTCCCTCATGCTTAGGTAAGCATGATGCAAATTCCTTCCAAGTGATGTTACATTCATAGAAGTGTAATTTTGAGGACATAATGCTTGTGGTCAGAGAAAAGTTTTTCCCAACTTTCTTACATTCTCTTCCTTCATATTAAGTCTGTACTGTTGTGGAAGTGGATATAGCTTCACTCACAAGCCTTTTGTTATGTGGTTCTTTCTGCTTCTTAAAGTCCTATGCTTCTTCATAGTTTGTGTGGTGCACCAAAAACAGTGCTTAGAGGGATATTTATAGCATTGAATGCATTCATTAGAAAAGAGGAAATACCCAATATCAATCAACTAAGTGTCCAATTTGGAAAATGCAACCATATCTCATTTTTATTTGTTCTATCATTCATGGCTCTTGCTTCAAATGAGCATCACATCCAGTTTGGTGACTTCATATCTAGGAAATTGGGAATTGATACAGTACTTTATTAATGATGGG
>JAKSZT010001536.1:9498-29838 GCA_026826555.1 Tolypeutes matacus | reverse complement strand
TCATAAAATGAGTTTGGCAATGTTCCTTCTACTTCTATTTTTTGGAAGAGTTTAAACAGGATTGGTGTTACTTCTTTTCAGATTGTTTGTTAGAATTCACCTGTGAAGCCGTGTGGTCCTGGGGTCTTCTTAGTTGGTTGGTTTTTGATGACTGATTCTCTCTCTTAACTTGTGATTGGTCTGTTGAGTCCATCAGTTTCTCCTTTTGTCAATGTAGGCTGCTTGTGCGTTTCTAGAAATTTGTCCATTTCCTCTAAATTATCCTCCTTGTTGCCATATAATTTTTCAAAGTACCCTCTTATGATACTCTTTATTTCTGTGGAGTCAGTGGTGATATCCCCTTCCTCATTTCTTATTTTGTGTATTTGCGTCTTCTCTCTTTTTTTCTTTGTTAGTCTGGTTAAGTGTTTGTCAATTTAATTGACCTTCTCACAGAACTAGCTTTTGTTTTCTTTTTTCAGTAGTGCTTTCTTATTTTCTATTTCATTACATTTTGCTCCAATCTTTCTTCTTTCTTTCCACTTCCTTTGGGGTTAGTTTGTTGCTGTTCTTCTAATTCCTTCAGGTGTGCAGTTAGGTCTTCGCTTTTAGCTCTTTCTTCTTTTATGATATGTGCATTTATGGCTGTCAATTTCCCTTTTAGTACAACTTTTGCTGCATCCCATAGGTTTTGACATGTTGTGTTGTCATTTTCATTGGTTTCAAAGTAGTTACTGATTTCATTTGAGATTTCCTCCTTGACCCACTGTTTGTCTAAGTGTGTGTTGTTTAACTTCCATATCTTTATGCCTACTCTGGTTCTCTGGCGCTTACTGATTCCCAATTTCATTCCATTCTGATCAGAGAAATTACTTTCTATAATTTCAGTCTTTCTGAGTTAATTGAAAAGTTTTCTGTGGCCTGGCATGTGGTCTATCTTGAGAAAGTTCCATGTGTACTCGAGATGAATGTATATCTTGCTTTATATGGGTGTCGTGTCCTGTATATGTCTATTATGTCCAGATCCTCTAATGTATTATTCAAAGTGTTTATTTCTTTATTGATTATCTGTCGAGATGTTCTGTCTAGTGGTGTTTATGGTGTATTAAAGTCCCCCACTATAACTGTAGGGGCATCTATTTCTCCACGTAGTTTTTCCTGTATTTTGCCTCATGTATTTTAATGCACCCCTTTTAAGTGCATAAATGCTTATGTTGTTATTTCTTCTTGAATGATCACCCCATTTATTAATATATAGTGTCCGTCTTTTCCTCTTACAATAGTTTTGCATTTAAAATCTATTTTGTCCATCCTTTTTGGTTATTGTTTGCTTGTAAAATTGTTCTCCAACCATTCACTTTCATCCTCCTTGAATCTCTGGGTCTATGGTGGATTTCTTGTAGATAGCATATTGATGGGTCATATTTCCTCATCCATTCTGCCAATCTATGTCTCTTGACTGGTGACTTTAATCCATTAACATTCAGTGTTATTACTCTCCAGGAATTACTTACATTAGGCATATTTTCTTTCGGTTTATGTATGTCATATGTCGTTTTTATTTCTCTTTTTGTCTTTTTAGTCGTTCTTACAATCTCTTCCAACTCTCTCTTGATTTTTCTTTTCAACCTGCAGAACTCCCTTTAGTAGTTCTTTGAAGGGCAGGTTTCTTATTGGCATACTCTTTTAATTTTTGTTCATCTATTCTCCATCATTTTTGAATGCCAAATTTCCTGGATAGAAAATTCTTGGCTGGAAGTTTTTTCTTTTAGTACCTTAGTTATGTCATACCATTGCCACCTTTCTTCTATGGTTTCAGATGAGAAATCAGAACTCAATCTTATTGCGCTTCCCCACTGCACCTCTCCAGGACACACACTCACACCTCCTTCCCCTGCCCCCAGCATTCACTAGCACACCACACAGACTTACACATCGATACTCCCCAGACCCTGTACACAGAATCCAGGCCACCTTAAGGGAACACATGCTTATAAGCATTGTAGTTGTTTACCTGGAAACAACTCCTCAAAACTGTGTATATCAAATATAATGGACATGATTGGGTATCCTTATCTGAAGTCAATGGAAAGAGAAAGAAACAAAAAAGGAAACATTTACATCTTAGACAAAGAATAGCAACCCCATCTCAGCATTAGATGGGGCCACCTCATCTTCTCAGTCATTATGAAGCTCCACTATCATGTGTACCTTGACCCTGGCAGTTGACCCTAGCTGTTGCCCTGTCTAGATTGGAAATATCACCTGGGAAATGCACACACTCACACACACATTCATAATCACAGCACATATGGATACCCCAAAACCCCAAGCCAATAACCCATACCTCTTAGAAGGAACAGAGCTACAAGGACTGTAGAATTTGTCATAGCTCTTTACCTTGGAAAATCAGTTTCTGTAACCACATCCAAATCCTCATTCCCACCAGGAAGGCTTTCCAGACTAAAACCAACAGAATGCCCTGGATTTGGAATCATCTAGATTTTTCCCCTCAAAACTGAGTGATTCCATAATATGTATTGCTTTTGCTTGCTCTTGAGGCCACCTGCAGTTACATAAAAGAAAACACTGTGAGAATTTATCCTGTGTAGTTTTCTCTGAGATCTTGGTGGTTTCAGAGAACCAGGTGGGAAATAGTTAAGTCAAAGACCACAAGAATAAGTGTAGAGGGTACCTACGTGAGCATTTCCTGTCCATTTGGTGGCAATTATAAAAGTTTTAATCGAAGAAGGAAAAGTCATTTTTGAGTTAAATTCTCCCCTACTGTACACTTTATAAGCTGAGGCTGCCTTTTGTATCAGTTGTGTGTTATTAAGAGTCCCCTCTTCCATACTTTCTTCTCTCAAAAGGTGGTAGGTAACATCTGTAATGTACATGTTTTCATATCTGTATTCAATTGGAAAAGAATGAATCCAAGAACGGAACATTTCTATCTTAGACAAAATCAGGTGACTTTTCCTTGGCATTAGATATGGCCTCTCATCTACCCTGACACTTCGAAGTTCCTCTGACATCCCCTCCACAGGAGCCATGGGACATAGAAACTATCAGTAAATTGGGGGTGCAGCTCACACATTACTCAGGAAACTTTACTTAACTTGGACAGAGATGGGGCTGGAGTGTATGGAAGTTGTTGGTTAACAAGCATGGACCCAGTTGCTACTGAACCTTCCTTCATGGAAGAGACCAAGGAGAGTAGCCGGAAAGAAATAAGAAATAGACTTCTTGGTTTTGTACTTAAAGAAAATTCATATTAATGTAAACTTGTCAGCAAATGGTACTGTGGTGCTGTGCTACACTAAGATTCAGTGGCAGAATCCTCTTTCTCTTCCTGACCATTTTGAAGCTGAGTTAATTTGCCAGTAAGTTTTTGATATCATCCAAGACCATATCTGCTGACACTGCATTTTTCTCATATGTTATTTAGGATGTTAAAAAATTATTGAGGTCACATTTAAATAACATAAAATTTGACATTTCAGACATTTTTTATGTGTACAATTCAGGGGGAAAAATAACATTTACCATATTCTGTTACCATCACTACCATCCTTTACTAAAACTTTTTCATCTCCCATACATAAACTCCATATATAGCACTCCATTACCTCTGACCCAGTAACTTCAAATCTGCTTAAAACTCTTTCTGAATTTGCTTATTCTAGAAATGTAAGTGAAATCATACAATATTTGTCCTTTTGAGTCTATCTTATTTCACTTAGCATAATGTTTTCAAGGTTCATTCATGTAGTAGCATGTATCAGAACTTCATTACTTTTTATGGCTGAATAACATTCTATTCTATGTATAAGGCATACTTGGGTTGTTTCAACTGTTTGGCTATTGTGAATAATGCTTCTAGGGACATTGGTGTATAAGGAATTGTTTGGGTCTCTATTTTCAATTCTAATATACCTATGAGTGGAGTTGTAGGTCATATGGTAATTCTTTAAGTTTTTGATGAACTGCTATGCTGCTTCCACAGTGGCTATAAAATTTTTCATTCCCGCCAGCAATGTATAAGGGTTCCTATTTATTCACATCCTAACACTTGTTATTTTCTTTCTCTTTTTTTATATTGACTTTAGTGTACCTCATCTTCATTTGCATTTCCCTAGTGAATAATCGCTTTGAATATCTTATCATGTGATTATTGTTAATTGGGATATCCTCTGGAGAATTATCTATTCAAGCCCTTTGCCTATTTTTAATTGGGTGGTTTTTCTTTTTGTTGTTGAGTTGTAGGTGTTCTTTATACATACTGTTATATATTATACTATTAAACCCCACTTGAAATATGATTTGCAACTATTTCTATATAGGTTTTTTTTCACTTTCTTGATTATGTCCTTTGATTCACAAAACTTTTGGCTTTTGATGAATTTCACTTCGATTTTTTTTCATTGTTGCACATGCATTTCTGTACTTCAGTGTTTGTACCTGAGGAATAGGATAGTAAATCAACCATGATATATGTGTATGAATGAGTTAATATATGTAAAGTGTGCAGTGTAAATGCTCAGGAAGGTTAATTAAAGATGCAATGTCTGGCCTGAGATCTCACAAGTTAATAAGACTCAGGGCAGCATTCACACCTGGGAGTGGAAACGTCAAGGTCAGTGCCCTATCCATGAAATACAGCTACTTTGCCAATAAACCACCGCTTTATTTTAATCATTTCCCAGTTTTGAATGAATCAGACAAAGGTGTGAAAAAATTCTGTTGGTGATAGCCTGAGTGTGGAAGATTGTTCTGAATGAACCCGTTCCTGACCAACACATGATTTGTGCCCCAAAACCTATGGATCACATCACCTTGTATTGTTTTTTATTGTAAATTTAAGTGTCTCTCAGAATGGCATAGAGTGTTTTGAGCCAGTGCCCATATGGGTAAAATCTATGATAAGGTGGAAGGGTACAGTTTTGCAGTGGATGGGCATGACAGTGGTGCAGTGATGCTCTTGGGATGGGTGGTGCTGGTTTGTGAGGGGAGTAGCATAGAGGTGTGGGTTGCACTGTCCATGGAACTGGGGGAAGGGTCGGGGGATGGAGCAGGTGAACTCTGGGGATTTGCAGGTAATGTGGTTGAAACTAGAATGTTGGGATTCTGTGAGTGTTCATCCTACCATAGTGTGTTGTGTCAGTGGGTAGAGATCCACACAATGAACGGGAAGGTATTGGACTCCCATCCTGAGAAGTCCTGCTGTGTTCTTAAATAGAAGGGTGGTTGTCTCTCGAGAGAAAAGGCAGTGCCTAATAGGGGAGGACAGTCTACTATGTCAAGTCCTCAGTGTTGTAAGTAACTATGAATTTTGTTCTTCAATGAGTGAAGCTTAGTGGTTGCCATGGGTCCTAAGGGGCAGGGGAAGGAGGAATAGAACATGGGGCCTTTTGGGGGCATTGGAGTTGTTCTACATGATCTTGCAATGATGGATGGATACAGGCCATGTTAAATTTCACCAAAGTTTATAAAAGTGTATGGCTCAAATTGTATAACATAATATAAATCATTGACCTTGGTTAGTAGCAATGCTTCAATATTTGCACATCAATTATAAGAAATGTACTATCCACATGTAAAATGTTATTAATAGGGGAAAGAGGAAAAAGGGGGGAATGCTGGGTATATGGAATCCCCTATATTGTCTATGTGACTTTTCTATAACCTGAAGCTTCTTTGAAGATAAAATGAAGAAAAGACCCTGGGGTAAGAAATGAAAGAAGGGAAGCGGCTGTGGCTCAATCAGTAGGGCTCCCGTTTACCATTTGGGAGGCCCCGGGTTCGGTTCCTGGGGCCTCCTGGTGGGGACAGGCCCGCCCGCACGGCGTGGTTGGCTGACCCAGCAAGCACAAGCAGCAAGGGGGGGATAAATGAATAAATAAATAAAATCTTAAAAAAAAGAAATGAAAGAAAATGTCACTGTACATATATGACAACAGATCATACAGTGATGAAAGGCATAATGCAAATTTTAAAAAGAAAATTTTAATTTTATTTCAAAATTTTTAAAATTTTTTCTAATTTATTTCTAAAACTGTCATTATTATTTCTTTTTCTTATTCATTTTATTCAGTTATTTCGTTGGCTTCATCTTTTCATAGAATTTTTGGATCACAGAAGGGTTACAACTCTGGCAGGAGAGGGACCATTGGTGCAGAGTGTCAGTATAGGAGGATGCATGGGAGGAGGTTCACCTGGGGCATACCTATATGGCATATGAATGAGTTCAAGTGTTCCTTGGGCATTGTCACAGTGAATGGAGATACACACAATAACTGAAAGAATATTGAATTTCCATCCTGGGGAGTTCTGCCACATTCTCTTATGGGACAGCAAGAATCCCCCAAGTACAGGGCCAGTGACAGTGAAGGTGAATGGACCATTGATGGGCCCATGATAATGATGACTGTATTTATGAACCTTTTTTTTTTTTTAATGCAATCTTAGCTTAATATTATAGGTTGCCCCAGAGATTCCTCCTGAGAGCCTCCTTGTTGCTCATATGTGGCCTCTTTCTAAGCCAAACTCAAGCCTATAAATGCATTACCTTCCCCCTGGCATTGGACAGGACTCCCAGGCATGAGGCTCCCTGGCACTGCGGGATTACTACCAAGCACCAACTGGCAATGCAACTGGAAAAGACCTTGACCAAAAAGGGGAAAGGGTAAAGACAAATGAGTTTATATGGTTGAGAATTCAAAATGGGTAGGGCGGGAGGTCATTCCAGAGGTTATTGTTATGCACATCATCAGGATCTCATTGACTGCCACAGTAAATATTGCCTCAAATAACAAGGATCCTGAGGGCTCTGGAGACATCCAGGCACTATAGGCAGAGCTGTCAGCTCAGGAGGTGGGGACCCTGCCACTGGGCCCTACTTTGGAATTTATGCTCCCCAGTGTGACAGAGTTGGACTTAGTTGTGGTTTCCCTACACATTGCTCTCCTGCAAATTCTATTTGAACCTATAGTTAGTACTAGAGTTGATAGGTTTATGTCCAAGAGACTTAAACTTTTGGGCTTTCCATGTGCCATTTGGGTCCTGAGTCTCAACAGAGTTGCAACATCTTTTCTTCAGGTCATTTTATTCACAGGACAACTAACAAGGAGATGTTGTTAATATGGGAAAGTGTGGGAGGGGTAGGGAGCAGGGCATATGGGAATCCCCTATATTCTTTATGAGATCTTTATGTAATCTAAATTTTCTTAAAATAATTTAAAAAGGAAAAAAATTTCAGTGTGTCAAAGTGATGAATTGTGAAGTCATGGAAATACCATAGCTTAACTTTTTGAAAGAGCTCTGGATTAAAAATCAGAACTGAGTAAGGTTTCCAATGATGCCAACACCTAAAATGGAAAATGGTTCTTCCTAATCTGGAGGGGGAGGAGGGAAAGGGTGGCGGTTGGAGGAGATGTTTTGAAATGTATATTTTACATTTGAAAAGCAGACATAGGGTGCTTGAAAGAGGGATTTAAATATTTATTAATGGGTAATTTTCAAAAGCCTCTAGAATTAACTGGCAAAATTCCAAAGAAAAAGAGTAATACAATAACTATTGATCAAAGTTCTAATCCTATTGACTTAAACTTGAAGAAGCAGAAAAATAAAGGATGAGAAAAATTCCAGTAAAAACAATTATTTTCACAATAAAGTTTGTGGTAACTTAATTGGGGAAAGAAGATGAAATTTGGCCTGTCCTAAAACAAGAAATATTTCCTTAGAGCAGTAAATTTAGAGAGACATGGACATTTAATCCCAAACACAGGTTCTCTAATCCAATATGATGGTATAAAAGGGACAGAGACACAAGACACACCGGGGAGAAGACTCTGTGAAGTTGGAGGATGAAACTGAGGTTATGTACATCTAAGTGGTGGAACACCAGAGGTTGCCAGGTACCACTGGAATCTAGGAAAAGACAAAGAAAGATTCCTCCCCTTGAGACTTTGCCAACAGGATGGCCCTGTGAGACCTTCATTTCAGATTCTAGTCTCCAGAACTGAGAGGGAATAAATTTCTGTTGTTTTAAGAGGCCAAGACTTTGGTACTTTTCTGGTAGTCCTCGAAAACTGATACAGCACCTTTCCTGTTATGGAATGTGACAGAACAAAGGTCTCTGTTGTCCTAACTGAAGAAATTTTCATGGCCCCCAGCGTGATAGAAAAATCAGAAAAATATAGATGAGAATAACAACAGAAGTAGAGAAGAGGTTAACACTGCTGAATGTCAACTTGGAAGGGAACTGGAGAAAGGATTAAGAAGTTTGTTAAGAAGAAGGTAATCATCCCATTGGAGGAGCAGCATTCTAAAGGCAATTATGAGCAGCACTTCAGACTCAACATTTTTGTAGAATATTTGGAATGAAGAGGCGTTTTCTCCCTGCAACCACCTCTGTATATGCACATAAATGATTAAATGTAGATAAAAGTCTTAGAAAAATGGTGCAGCATGAATGCTATATGAATGTTCAATTAATACTTCTGCAAGGCTATGATAAAACTTAACAGTTGTTACTTCCAGAGGCAGAGCCTGGAGGGCTGCAGAACAGCGAAAGAAGCATACTTTGATTTCCATGTACCTTCTTTGGTAACATTTCAGTTTTTGGCAAAGGTATTAATTTTGTTAGTATTATTATTCAAAAAATGTATTCTCCAAATTAGTGGCATAAATCAAATATTTTATTTTGCTCATGTTTCACGGGGTTAAGTATTCAGACTGGGTGGGGTGAGGATAGCCTTTTGTGCTTTTTGATGTGTGGCCTCAGCAGAAAGGATTACTGGCTAGGGGTGGCTTGACAGGAGGAATGGGAAACATCTAGGTTATTGTTACCCATATCTGTGTGTTGAAGCTGGATTTTAGCTGGAATGTCTACATGAGATCTCACCATGTTTTTGTCACAGCACCACCCATTTCCCAGGAATAAAATGGTTCTAGATCCCAGGGTTTCCATCATAAATTGTCACAAACTGGATGGCATAAAACTACAAAAACTTGTTCTCTCCCAGTTATAGAGATGAGAAGTCCAAAATTAAGAGGTCAGGGGTGCCTTGCTCTCTCTGAAGACTCTAAGGGAGGAATCCTTTCTTGACTTCCAGCTTCTTTGAGCTCCAAGTGTCTTGGATTTTTGTCAGCATAACTGTAAACTCTGCCTTCATCTTCATGTGGCCACCTTTTCTGTGTGTGACCATCTTCACTCAGCTTTCTTTTTTAGTCTGTGCTTGACTTTTTCTAAGGGTACTCATTAGTTGTATTGGATTAGAGCTACACTAATTCACAGTGACCTCATCTTGATTATATCTACAAATATTGTTTTTCCAAATAAAGTCTCATTGGCAGATTCTGTGGGATAGGACTTCAGCATTTCATTTTTGGGGACACGATTCCATCCATGCATGACATACAGTCATGGTGGGTACGTGACATTATGCACTTGTCAATACCCATAGAGAGTACAGCCCAAGGGTGAACCTTAATAAGAATGTATAATGTTGGCTCATTAGTTGTACAAATGTACCTCAATAATACAAGATGTTAACAAGGGAAACTGTGAGCTGGGGAGGAAGGGGTTGGGTGTCAGGAGAAAATGTGGTAACTTAGTGTACTAGGAGCTCAATTTTTATGTGATTCTAAAACTATTCTAATATATAAAGTCTATTTTTTAAAAATCTGGCAGCCCTGATTCTGGATTGACCTATTTCAGCTCTTATTCAGCAATCTACTAATGTCCAGCATCTATCTTGAAATGTGAGCCTAACATTAAATTCGAACTACAGTTAAGTTGGAAATGTCAGACACATCTGTGATAATCTGGTTGTAGCACTACTGATTGACTTAGTAAATTAAAATTTTCAAATATGAAATGGAAAGAATATGGTTTAGCCATTTTTAAGGTTTTTCCTAAGTACAGGGCACTAAATAAACTGCAGTCCTTACTCTTGCATCAACATAGATTGAATTTCCATGATTCTTTCCATGGAGTAGTTACTTGGGGCTGATAGTGCTCCCTGTTCTCTGGACAGACAGTGATTTTGATGCTGCTGTCCTGATTGTGTGTGGCAGGCAGTAGGTTTTCTTGACCAAGGAACAAATTTCCTATTTTTATACTTGTGGGTATGAGCTGGGAAATGCATTCATAATAGAAAGAGCTCTTGACATCTTACTGGCAGAAAACCATAGTAAACTTATGACTAATTTATTCACAGTTGAAACTTTTGATCCCCTCTTTTATCAGCTGTCTAGGAGGCAGCACAGCACAGAGACCAATAGCATGGGGTGCTGGTAACCTGATAGACTGCTTCAGATCCCACTTAAAGGCCACACAAGCCTGGGGAAATTGTGTGACCCCTCTTTTATCAGTGCTCTGCCCTCTCATATGGATGTTTTAATAGGGCCTATTTAGTATTGTTATATTATGGGACTGACAATGAGTAAATGCAGGTAGAGCCTTAGAAAGATGATTGGCACATCCAAATCACTCTATGAAGAGTTCAGTTATAAAAGGAAAAATAAGCAAGAAGCATAGTTGTTATATCCAGAAAAGATACTTTGGTGGCTCCGGGACAGGAGGAAGGATGATAACTTTCAGGATTTACATAGTTGAGGTGCTTTCCAACTTATGGAGAATATCTGCTGTCCTGTCCTGGAATCTTCACCTCAGCCGTGTTTTGTCACAACACTGATATGTTAGGGATCTAGGGTAACAAATGTAGTTGGTTCCCTGGACATTTGAGACCTCTAGATCATGCCCTGGATCCCTGAATTCCTTTTCCAAACCCTCCATCCCCAGAGTTTTCAGGGGAGAGAGTCAATGCCCTGGAGGAGGTGCTTAAGCCAAGGTGGGAGGAATTAGGGTTCAACTACAGAGTCAGTCTAGCTACAAAAAGAGACCTCCCTCACTTCAGGCACAAGTGGCAAACTCAGGGGTCCCCATGGCTTAAAAATTTGCCAGAATGACTCAACTGAATTCAGGAAAGTGCTATATTTAGGATTACAGTTTATTATAGCAAAAATATACAAAATAGAACCAGCCAAATCAAGAAACACATAAAGCTTTCATTATCTATTGGGATGCATTACCTTCCCAGCATCCAAATATGACTGTATTCAGAGAGTATTGTCAACTAGGGAAGCTCATCCCACATTCACTACCCAGAGGTTTCATTGAGGCTTCCGTACACAGATGTGATTGATTGAGTTCAACAGTTTGGTCAATAATCCAATCTCCAAACTCTCTGTCCTACCCAAACATGGCCCCAAGTATAGTCCATAGTGAGAGTACCTGGTAATGTGGAATAAAGCTTACATATTGAGAAGAAATAGATGTTTCATTTTTTATTTGAAATACCATCCCCTACCTACCCATTTCTGTCATTCCTGAGTCACCAAACATTTCTAGAAAAAATAACTTAAAATTTGTTCTGTATTAGGTAAACAACATCAATATAAATTTAGTTTTAAAAGGTAATATTTCTGTTTGTAATAATATAACTATCAGATTATATATCCTCACATCATCTCTGGATATGACCAACTTTTTCTCTTTATGCAACTAAGTCTGTGCTCTTAGTTTTCTCTCAGTCTCTGAGATTCTCTGAGGAATGCCTCTAACATTGTGTGTGTAAAAGACTGGCTATTCACTGAGTAATTAAGAAAAAATCTGATAATATTTTTCACCAGTGTATTCCTAAGGGGTGTTGAACGTGTTGGATGAAAACATATAATTAAGGTAAATATAGGATTTACTTTAGATTCTGGTGCATAAATTGATACCCCATCACTCCAATTTTTATGATCTGGTGATGAGAAATAGCTATAGGAAGGGAAATTATCTGTACCTACATACATGGAAAAAAGAAATTTTAGAATGAAGATGGCAGAGCTCCATGTCTAAAACACATTTGGTACCCTTCGTGTATAAAATGCTATGGTAAAAATGATCATCACTGCTTATTTACTGCAAATTTCAGGAACGTGTGACTCCAATAGGTCATTGACAATGTCTAAAAACTGCATCAGTATAGTGTCGTATTTTCTCCTTTAATTACCCAGCTGAGGGTGGTGGTTGAGTTAGTGAAGAAGAGAACTGGTAATGCTGTATTGTGCAAAGACAAAATATTAAAGGCCTGCAGCTTGACAGAAAAATTAAATAAAAATATTTAGAGATTGAAAAATACAAAACTAGACATCAGTTTCACACATGAATGTGAAATGAGAAAAGAAAATGAAAATCATTAGAAAATATGTAGGAAAAATGTAACCTCTTATCAGGAATAGTATTCAAAAGGCGGTTTTGAATTGAGTTCAGACTTCCCATTTTTGGAAAAGAGACAGATGAAGCGCAAGACTGTTTTGCTGCAGTAAATTATTCTTGTCATTATTACTGAGCAACACACAAACAAAAAACCTACTTAAAAAACTAGTGGCATAAAAGAATCAGTTTCCTTTGCTTATGTTTCCTGGGATTAGAAATTCAGCAGGACATAGTGGGGAGGCCAATTCTGCTTTTTGATGTCTGGGCCCTCAGAAGAAGAAGTTCCCTGGCTGGGGGTGGCTCAACAGCCAGGGGGTAGCGAATCATCTGGGTCAGTGTCATTCACATATCCGTGGGTTGCTGCTGGCTTTGCCTGGAGGACCTCCATGCCTCCTCCCTATTGGCCATGGCTTCCTGGCAGCAGGGTAGTCTCAGGGCATGCAGAATCTTACCTGGTGACTCAGAGCTCCCCAGTTGAGTGATGCACGTGAACAAGTAGTGGCTCATGCCTTTTCGAGCATAACCATAGATGTTACGGAGCCTTGCTTATTGGGTATCAGCCCTGGTTATTGGGGAGAGCATAGACCCCACCTCTCAATGAGGGGTAATTCAAAGAACTGGCAAACTTGTAAGTGAACCAGCACATGTGTGGACCAGTTTAAAAAAAAATAGTTGCATTCTACCATTCCAAAATATATTATACAGGGAGTGCTGCTTGTAGCAAAGGAGCAAGTCTTAGGAATTGTGGTTTTGACTCCTGCCTCAGTTACCAGGAGCTGTGTAACAAGTAAACAAAAACATTTTGGGAACCTTACTGTACAGTTATGGGGATTTAAAAGGTAAAATCTAATTATTTTATATCAGTTATAATATACAATATTTGTCTTTTTTTGTCTGGGTTATTGTACTCAACATGATTTCTTCAAGATTCATCCATGTTGTCTCTGTATCAGAACTACGTTCCTTTTTAACAGCTGAATAATATTCCATTGCATGTATATACTACATTTTGTTTACGCACTCATCTCTTGATGGACACATGGGTTGCTTCCATCTTTTGGCAATTTCATATGGTCCTACTATGAACATTGGTGTGCAAATATCTGTTTGAGTCCCTGCTATTAATTTTTGTGGGTATGTACCTAGGAGTGGGATTGCCTGATCATAATGTAATTCTATGCTTCACTTTCTGAGGACCTGCAGAGCTGATTTCCACCAACAATGAATGAGTGTTCCTATTTCTCCACATCTTCTCCAGCACGTTTTGTTTCATTTTCCCAGTAGTAGTCATTGTCATGAGCGTTAGTGGTATTTCATTGTGGTTTTGATTTGCATTTCCCTAATGGCTAATGATGTTGAGTAGATTTTCATTTGCTTATTGTCACTCTTTATCATTCATAAAATCAGCCAACCTTTATGGAAGATACTGGGACCAGTCCCCTGTACAGAGCTGGAGAGTTCAAGGGCATGAATCAGCCTTGTATGATATAGCTATTGTCTTATGTTAAAGAGATGCCACAAGTGAGCCGTGTGTTTGTGTCTAACTTTGTGTCTGCCTCATAGCTGTGTATATCATACATCGGGATGTTAATATCAAGTTAACAAATGAAAACTGTTAAAAGAGCTCTATTCAGCTCTTAAAATATAAGCACATAAAAATTCAATATGTGCTTATATATGTAAATGAATATTCCTGGAGCCCAAATTAGGCTAAGCAGGATGGAAAGGTCATAGAAAAATCTTGACATAGAAGGGATTGGGAAAGGAGAAGATTTTCCTGGGCCCTTTGACCTACCCAGCCCCAGGGCCTTCTCTTTGCAAGAACTCTGGGGGGGGCGGGGAGGCTAGGTGTGGCAGATTAAAACTATCTTCTAGGCTGGAGATTTAAGAATTAGTTTATGGTAAATTGATAGAGTATAGTTGAATATTGAAGGATAGGACAGGTGAGTAGAGACATTACTGGGTTTGTTGGTGCAGGGTTGACAGGTGGGTAGATTAGGAATGGCAGGTTAGAATATCAAGGATACTGGGGGGAGAGCTGGGAGGGGATTAGGTGAACATTGGATTTGTGGGTATGATGTTGAAAGTGTCCGAGTGTGAAACCTTTTATGGCAGTATGATAAGGTAGTGGCACTGGTTTAGGGTGTAGTTTGGGGGGCCATTCAGGAAGGGGTGCATCTGGAGTAGGCTTCTGGGGAATGTGTGAGTGTTCATCCTGTCATAAGGTGTTGTATTGGGGAATGGAGACCCACACGGTGAGTGGGAAGAAGATGGACTCCCATCTTTGAGAGGACCAATTCACCCAGAAACAGACAGGTGGGTGCCTCTTAGGCACTAAGATGGATCCTACTCAGTTGGTGTCAAGCATGTCAAGAGCTCTTGTTGCATGTAACTATGAATCTTGTCATCCAGTGAATCAAGACAGGAGTATCATGAACCCCAGGGTGATGGGGAGGAAGGAACAGAAAAGATCAAATGGGGTATTTAGTGGTCAGGAGAAATGTTTTTCATTACCTTAAAGGAATGAACACAGGACATGGTAAATATCATCAAACATTATTAAACTATACCATCTAAATTGTAAACTATACTGTAAATTATTGACAATGTTTAGTAGCTGTGCTTTACTATCTGTATAACGGTTATAACAATGTTACCATTGACATAAAAAAGGCTTTAATATGGGGTGAGGAAAGGGGAAGGAGGTTGGGTATATGGGAGTCTCTAGTAGTCTGTGTGTGACTTTGCTGTGACCTAAAACTTCTTTGAAAATTAAATGAAAATTCGGGAGACACTGGGGAGTGATAGGGGCAGGTGCCACAGTATAGACTGGACACCCGATAATGCAGTGATAAAAGGGAAAATGTAAAAAAAATATATATATTTTTTTATTTTTTTGTTTTTTCCCACTTATTGAATATCCAAATCCTTTAATTTTATTTTATTTCTAGTGTTTTTTTAAAGTTACCATGTATTGTATCTCTTACATTTAAACTTATCTTTATTATTTCATTTTCCTATTAAGTGTATTTGGCTATTATATGGGCTTCATCTTCAAGGAAGGTTTGGATCACAGAAGGGTTCCAGAGGAGACAGGAGAGGATCACTGATGGGGGTTATATGCGATGGGGGTTTTCATGGGAGGAAGTACACCTGAATATACATGAAAGATATATAAAATTGTTCAAATGATCAAGGGGTGGGGCACGGTCACAGCGGGTAGACAATCACTTAATAAATGAGGGAATACTGAATTAACAGCTGGGAGTACTCTGCCACATTCTCCAAGGGAACAACAACATTCCCCAAGTGCAGGGCAGTGTCTGGCAAAGGAGGAGGGTCCACTGATGGGTTCTTGTTATTGATGACTAACCTTACAAGTCTTTGCTCTTGTAATTGAAACTTGGTCTACTGTTATGGGGTGCCTAAGGGTTGCCACCTGAGAGCCTCCTTGTTGCTCAAATGTGGCCTCTCTCTAAGCCAAACTCACCATATGAATGCATTACCTTACCCCCAGCGTGGAACATGACACCCGGGGATGAGCCTCCCTGGCAACGAGGGATTAATACCAAGTGCCAAGTGGCAATACAACCAGAAAAAGACCTTGAATCCAAGGGGGAAAAGGTAAAGACAAAGGATTTCATGTGGCTAAGAGACTTCAAAGAGAGTCGGGAGGTCATCCTGGAGGTAACGCTTACGCATACCTCAGTAGGATCTCATAGAACACCAAAGTGGATATCATCCCACACAGGGGCTCCTGAGGCCTCTGGAGACACCCAGGTCCTATATGGGGTATAGCTCCAGAAATTGATGCCTTATCAGTGGGCTTTACTTTTGAGTCTGTGCTCCTGAGAGTGACAGAGTTGGACTCCAATAAGTCCTCCCTGCACATGGCCCATCAGTCTCTTCTATTCAAACCTATATGTGATGCTGGAATTTGTAGGTGTACTTCCATAAACTGGAGCCTCTGGCCTGCCCATGGGCCAGCTGTGCCTGGAATCTCGGTGGAACTCCTACTCTGCAGGTCAGTGGGCTCACCCAAGTCACCAGGTGAGGAGACGATGATGGACAATGGCCGTCCTAGGGAATGGAGAGAGCCTGCAGCTGCAGGCAGGATAATCCTATCCACCATATCCATGGGATATGGGCCCACTTTCACTTGGAGGTGGAGTGGTCATCACCATCCCAAACTCCTCAAGATTGGGTAAGACCTGTAGCTAGAGTAGACTTAATGGTATTCTGTTGTAGACATAATGTGATTCAAGCAATGGAAGAAAATACAACAGTGAGGTGGAGCCAGTGGCCACTGGCCACTTTTGGGGCAGGGAAGGGAAAAGCAGTTGTAATACAGGTGCTGTTTCAGGACTTGGGAATTATCCTGAGTAACATTACGACGACGGATATACAGCATTTTACATCAGCATATAACATGCAGAACTGTGTGGGAAAGAGTGGGGTCTACAGTGTGAACTATGGTCCATGCTTAGTTGCAGAGCCCCAGGATGTGTATATCCATTGCAGGTGATGTGTCACACTAATAAAAGATGTTTATGTGGTATGTTATGGAAGGTGTGTGGGGGGGGACATGGAAATCCCTGTAGTTTTTCTGTAACATTTATGTAATCTAAGCATCTTTTAAAATATAAAAAAAAAAAAAAGTACAATGTAAAGTACACTCCATCCTTAGTGGGAATGCTACAAAATGTGTTCATCAATTACAATGAATGTACCACAGTAATGAAAGAAGTTGTTAATATGGGGGAAAGTGGGAGGTAGGGGGCATGGGCATATGGGAATACCTTTTATTTTTTATGTACCATCTTATGTAATCTAATTATCTTTTAAAAATAAATAAAAAATGTATTTAAAAAAATAGAATTCGATTATACTTTAGTTCCACAATGTAAATCTTTAACAACCTTAAAATTGGTTAATAATCCTATTACCAAATTTCAGTAAGTAAAGGAAAAGTCCTTGAAAACTATGGAAAGATGTTTTCTAAATTATAATTAAAACTAATTAAACTATTGTAATATGTTGCAGAACCTAAGAGTCAGTATGCTTTTAAGATTATTCACAGTTTTAGACTTTTATTATAGAGGTTTTAAGCCTCCTGGAAAGGAAGGAAAAAGAACATTCCTCACATAAAGTATAATGGTTTCAATTTTATTTAGCTTAGGTGTAACCTCCTACTTTTTTAGAATACTAATTAAATAAATTAACATTATATATATTAAATCTTTATGACGAAGAAAGTTGTAAGTTCCTGTTTAATGAAATTAATTTAGCAGGAAATGTAGATGTGCCTGTCATCAATGAATCAAGTAAACTTCATTCATTCTAATATAAGCTTATTTCAAGGTAAAGTATCCATTCTATATGGTTATGGTTAAGTATAAGGAGTTTGTGAAAGCATTTTCTAAACTGAAGCATTTAAATGGCTAACTCTTGGAATCCGTTATTAATCAGAAATATAAATTGATATAACAAAAAGTAACTTCATAGCAGGGAAACCTGTCACAGGCCACCTCAGTGTGCATATTAAAGTGGTGTTAATGGGAAGCGGCTGTGGCTCAATCGGTGGGGCTCCCATTTACCATATGGGAGGCCCCGGGTTTGGTTCCCGGGGCCTCCTGGTTGGGGTGGGCCTGCCCACAGGGCATGGTTGGCTGACCCAGCGAGCACAAGCAGCAAGAGGGGGATAAATGAATGAATAAATAAAATCTTTAAAAAAAAATAAAAATAAAAATAAATAAATAAAGTGGTGTTAAGGAAAGAGGAATACTCAGTTTTCATAAAAGAATGGAGAAATTGTTTCTCCTGTATTGCTGACGTAAAATACCTGTTAATTTGCATAATCACGGTAAAGGTAATATCCTTTAATATGTTATATGCTGCATTGGACATGTTTAGAAAGTATATAAAGATAGACAGTACTGAAGTCTATCCTTTTTAAACTCTCGTGTGCATTCACACCTAGCCAAAATACCCTGCATGTTGTCCATTTGAGTTATTGGCTAAGTTGATCACTAACTTCTGAAAAATAAAGGTAACTCCCACATCTCTGGTTATGCTCCTGAAGTGGATGGAAGTATGTTGCAGTTTAAGACTCCTGCAGCAGACGCTGTATTCAATATGGCCAGATTTACAATGGACATTGCCTCCAGACTGGCTCTGTTACATAGCACCAAAGGGCGCTATGCACCAGGCGGGTGAAACACTGGAGCCTTATCTTCCTGGTCTCTCTCTAGGATCAACTGTGCTGCAGCATGCTGGTTGAGTGAAGGACATACCAAGTGGAGCAACAATTACCAGAGTACTGTGAGTAGGGCATAAACACAATTGGCATTGTGGCCTGCTCCCATGGAGAGATAACATGTATGGTATTGCAAACCTGGAGATTAGATCTATTAACTGCGGCTCAAAGAGAAACTTATGCATTGATCAGTACATTGATTAATATTAAGTACTGTACCTATATACCTGATGAATTTGATCATATCTCTTCTATTCTAGATCATATGCAGAAGGGTATTGAACAGGTTAAAATCTTAGTAAAATTAATTCATTTTATAAATAGTTAATGAATGTGGGTATAAGATAAAGGAAGACTCTTTTAAGTACTGTCTTCAAGTTGTTTGCCCTATTCTTGTCTTGTTGTTGTCTATACTGTCTTTGTGAGTTTATGTCTAGGGCAGTGCCTCTCTTCATACTTCTCCTAACTGCCCTAAGCATAATCACTTCTGTGGGAACTGGAGTTGGCAGTGTATACCCAAACCCAGCAGGTGTACCACAGTCTTTCCCCAGAGTTAACCAACGGTATAAAAGAAGTTCAGGAAGAATGCTGTTTTGCATCAACTTTGGGAGGAGGCAGCCTCTGAAAGCATCTGGCCATTGTCTTGCGGTCCAGTGTGACATGACTGGCCCCCTTTTGGGTATATTTACCACCACCATCTTTACCCTTTTAGTGAGACCATGTGTCTTCAAATTTTTATTTAAACATATTTCTTAGAGAATCAATGACTTATTAGTCACATGTGGATTTCATCCAGTTCCAACTTGGATGCCGGACCCATCTTCCCTCAAATACAGTAGAATAGCCAGTGAGGTTCATGCCCTGTCAGGCAGAAACTACTGCCCTAACCAGCAGGAAGTAATTACAGAAGAATGACCATCGCCCCTCAGCACCCCTTTAAGAATATGGGCATGAACCCTCTGAGGAGGAAGTTGAGGTAGTTTAGTACAGGGAAATGAGGAGAAGATGGGCCACAATATGGTCAACAGACAGCGTGGCCATGAGACCATGCTGAGTCCTTGACCTTGACCTTGACGTTCCATTGGGACTCTTTCCTGGGCTGAGGCGGGGCCCTGTATATTCCAAGCAGACCTTAAAATTGGCCACCACCATTGGTGGGGTAATCAGTAACAGTTGGGGCCCCTTTCCTTAGCATTAGTAAGGGGAGAAACAATTTATAGCTTAAAAGGTGACCACACAAGCCAGAACTCACTTTCTCTGCCTAGAGGAGTCCATACCAAATTTTGGTGCTTATTCCCATCCTCCTCTTCATCTCTCAGCAAGCTCTGTTCTTTCCCCCATTTCTCAATAAATTCTTTTTCATGGCCTAACAAAAAAAGAAAGAAAAAAACGATGCCACAAGCAAGTGTTACAGATGCAGCTGTGAATAGGGTTCAGTGACTTCCACAAATGACAGTTCACTCAGTGAGCTGCAGAATGCCACCAGGGTACGGGAAGCCTGGGTGTGCATTTCTGAAATCCCAGAGTGTTACCCCATTAGTAAGCAATATTTTTATGGTTTCAATCCATACAATTCTGACTAATGTACATGTATTCAAGATTCTCACTAATAGAATCGTGGTATAATGTGGCTGTCGGGATTTTTATGTGTACATAAAATGTTAAAATACTAAAGAAAATAAAGCGATTTTTCTTCCTAGAGCATATTTCTAAAATGTGTTGTTGAAATGTCGTATGAGCAAAAGTGATTGATGAGTCTTTGGACCATATGATATACACAAGTTACTTTGGGGGATCTTGTATGTTCCTAATAGGAAAGCCAATTGTTGGCAAA
>JAKSZT010001535.1:0-25418 GCA_026826555.1 Tolypeutes matacus | reverse complement strand
ACTTAGTATATCATTCCTATCATATCAAGTAAGCTTTCATGGATACTAAGTTTCTAAACGAAGGTCAATTATATACAAGTATTTGCAGTACAGGCTGTTGAATAAGTGTACACATCATGTGTAATTTATCTTTTCCACATATAAACATTCTGTTTTCCTGTCTTTAATCATGCTAGCATTTTTATGATCTCAAACTTCTTCCTGCTATTCACAAATTTTTAAGTTTCTGCAGACTAAGGATGCAGAACTGGTAAAATGTCTACCATTTTATGTATTAGGTCATAAAAACATATTTGAAAATGTTTTAAAATGGAGAAGATTGTATTCATCAAAATGTTTACCATGGCAGCTATTGAATGTGGATGAAAATGGTATTTTTCTAAGTTGTGTAGGTAGATAAAGCTGTGGTGTCTGAGCAGTGGGGTTACTATGCAAGGAACTTGACTTTAATTAATCATGGGTTTTTGTTTTTCTTGTCTGTTTTGTTTATTTATGGTTTTAATATGAAACATGAATATGCATCTGAGTTAAATGCTCTTTATAGACAGATTGTTGACATTTTTCTCTACATTTAGTTCTGTGTAGTGATGAATTTGCAGTCTATATAAATTTGGAATATTTATAATAATGTTTCAAGAGCTGTCAAAATAATAAATTGCCTATAATATCCTCACATCTTTTTCTAGCTCGGAATTTGAGTCATATTTAAAATCTCTTTAATTTTCACTTCTTACAGAATATTTCCCCTTGACACTTGCGTATACTTATACATTTTCCCCTCCTCTTTATCCTTGTCAGCTCCAGCAGTATTAAATACTAATTTGTGAACAAAATCAATCCCATGCAAATCTCTGTAAAGAAACCTTTCACTGAATTTAGATGACCTAAGTGCCTATAGCTCTCATCTATAAAAATTCTAAAGACAGGGAGTATGTATATATCTTTATATGTCCCATATTTAACATTTTTTCAGGAAATTATTTGGTAATAAATAAATTATTACTAATAAATCAATGATTAAATAAATAAATAACTGAATAATCAGTTTTTTTCTTCAAAATAATTTTCAAAGCAAAACTTGACAATAGTAACAATTATTGAATGCTAGACTTTAAATATCTACTTGTTATTGCTTCAGGACCAGCTTTTCAATATTTTTGAGCCTCAGTTTTCAATAGTATCAAACTTTAAATGGTCCAGGATTTTGAAGAACAAAGGTGCAAGTGAGGTATTAATTTACCTTAAAGAAATTTATCTGCAATATAGATTCATATTGACAAATTTCCTCACAGTATATATGCTTTAAATTACTTCTCATTAATATTGATCAAA
The DNA here is from genome assembly GCA_026826555.1 of Tolypeutes matacus. Lineage (NCBI taxonomy): Eukaryota > Metazoa > Chordata > Mammalia > Cingulata > Chlamyphoridae > Tolypeutes > Tolypeutes matacus. The sequence goes on along the minus strand of JAKSZT010001535.1, from coordinate 24,086 downwards.
AATAAAAGCATGATTGATTATATTTTCTTTACCTTACTTGTGAAAAATTAAATAGCATACATGTGAAGGTCAAAAAATTTCAAAAAGGTGTTTCTAAGAAATCTATTAATGAAGTAGGAAATGGTTTCATAAACTTTATATCCAAAGCATGAGTAACAATGAAAAAATAGATATATGTGATCTCAAAATTAAAACCTTTTTTGTTTCAAAGGATTTTGTCAAGAAAGAGAAAAGATGCAATGCAAGGAAATATTTGGGAATCACCTATCTGATAAGAGCCTAACATCCAGCATATATAAAGAAAGCTTACATCTCAAAAATAAAAGACAAACAACACATTTAAAAAATGGACAAGAGATTTAAATAGAAAAAATTTCAAAGAGGAAATACAAATGGCTAAAAAGTACATAAAAGATGTTTGACATCACTAGCTATTAGGGAAATGTAACTCAAAACTACAATGAAATATGATGTTATACCTTTTCAACTGGCTGATATTTTTAAAAAATTAAAAACTGCAAGTGTTGGAGAACATGTGGAGAAATAGGAACACTTATCTACTGCTGATGCAGTCACTGTGCAGTCAATGTGTAGGATGGTTTGGCAGTTCCTCAGAAAGCTTCATATTAAATTGTCCTATGATCTGGCAATCTCACTATTAGGAATATACCCATAAAATTGAAAACTGAAACATGAACGGATATGTGCACACCAATTTTCATCACAGCATTATTCACAATTGCTAAAATTTTGAAGGAATCCAAGTGTCTATCAACAGATGAATGGATAAACAAAATATGATATATATACATTTGATTGAATATTACTTAGTTGGAAGAAGGAATTAATTATTGACATGTGTGACAACATGGATGAATCTCAAAGATCTTATATTGAGTTAAGTAAGCCAGTCACTAAAGGACAAATATTGCATGATGTCAGATATGAAATAAAGATTTTTAGCAGGCCCACAAAGGTAAAGTGTAAAGTGTGGAAGATAGGTACCAAGAGATAGAAAGGGAATAGAGAGTGGTGAGCTGATGCTCAATATGTGCAAAATCAATGATAAAGTGAATGGGGGAGGTTTCACAGTGTATACAGAGGTGGTCATGCAGTGGTGTGAGTGTGGTTGACAAAGCTGGAGTATGAGTGTGAGCGGGGTTTGTGGAGTGGGTTGGGCTATGCATAGAGCTGGGGGAGGGTTAGAGGAAGGAACAGGTGAACTCGGGATGCTAAGGGCTGTGGTTCAGAATAAAATTGTGGGAGTGTTCTTTTGGCAACTATGGCAGGGGAGGGTCACTGTTTCATGGTGTCAATTGTAAGGGTATGTTTGGGGAAGGTTGCACCTGGGGTATGCCTCTATGGAAAATGAATGTGAGTGATCATGTAGTAAGAGGGTGTTATCTCAGGGGGTAGAGACCCACACAATAAGAAACCAAATATTAAGTTTTCTTTTTGGTGGGTCCTGCTATGTTCTCTAATAGAGTGGCAAGAATCTCTAGAATATATAGGTCATGCCTAATAAAAGAAATCAGTCCAATACACCAAGCCCTTGTTACTAGTGCTTCTATTTATGAATCTTGTTCCTGTAAAGTAGAAACTTAAACTAATAATATCTATTGCCTAAGAGTTACCTCCTAAAAACCTCCTTTTTATTAAATCTGACCTCTTTCCAAACTAAACTTAGCAAAGAAACTCATTACCTTTACCCCAGCATGGGACATGACTACCAGGGACAAGCTTCCTTGGCACTAAGGGATTAATACCAAGAGCCAACAAGTGATGCATATGGAAACAGACCTTGGTCAAAAGGGAGAAATATTAAATACAAAATAATTTTTTATGGCTGAGATGTCAAAATCAGTTGAGATTATTTCAGAGGTTTCACTTAAGCACATCTCAGGAGGATATCATTAACTTCCACAGTAAACAAAGCCTCAAACAAAGGTGCTCCCAAAGGCTCTAGAGACATCTAGAGACTATAGGCAGGACAAACAACATCAAGAAAATCAATGCTTCAATATTTCTTCATGAATTGTAATGAACGTACAAAACTAATATAAAGTGTTATTAGTAGGAGAAAATGAATTCAGGACTGGGTGGGGTATATGGAAATCCCCTATATTTTTTATGTAAATTTTCTATAATCTAATACTTCTTTAAAAATAATGTTAAAAAGAGAAAAAATTAAAAAGTTAAAAAAAAATCCAGGCTCTTTTCTGCCTTAATATTTGGACCAGACTTCTGTATGTGTGTACCTGTATGGAGGGTGGATCTGAGGATTTGGCTGGTAAGCCAGAGTTAGGTAGGTGTGTGGGGTTGGGCAAAGATCAGCCCAAAATACTGACCAATTGGATAGGCTAGGCATAAGGGCAGTGAGAATGTGGATTTACTAGCAGTGTCAAAATTGATTATTTTCTGCCTGGAGAGTTGGTTTTCTTTTATTATGAGATTGTTGACTTTTTGAGACTTTAGTAGAACATGTTCACACTGGAATGTGGATAATTTTGAAATGTTTTTGTCCAAATTTTAGCAAAGATGTAAAGGAAATGACTCCATCCCTGAATCCACCTCTCTTATGTGTAATGATAATTCAAAAATAGTAACAACAATAATCTTATCATAATTAAAGTTACTATTTATTGAGTGTTTGCTTTTTGTCATGTAATATTGTAAATAGTTTGCAAGTGTTAAGAGGTTTAATTCTCCAAAATCATCCTTGGTGGTAGGGGCTATCAGCAACCACAATAGAAAGTTAGGTGTAAATTCCTGAGTAATGCATGGAAGCATAACTTCCTGTTTCTCCTAATCAGGCAGAGGAAGCTATCCCCATCCCAAACCAATTACCTATTCCCCTCACAACTGACTCCACTTTAACTCTTTTACCCAACATATGGGTCCCTAAGGAGATATCCTCATGTGTACAGGAAAGTGCTCTGGGTTGCAATTTTTAAAATAATCTTCTAAGTATAAACAATTAGTCAGTACATGATACATTTAAAATATTTTTCACACAATATTCAAAATTAACAAAAAATAACACCTACAATAAACACTTCTTGAAGTTGTAAATAGAGAGAGATTTACCTGGATGCTAATGGAAATTTAGCTTCAAGGCCACTCATTTACACAGGACACTTCTAAGGCCATATCTTAATGTTGTATTGATATTTCTGTGTTCTTTGAAGAAAAGCATTGAAAATTATAAAATTTCATGCTCCTTTGAAGTTGGATGTCTCACTTTGATACTCTAGAAACGGTTCTCTCATTGGATGAACTTGTGGCAATTGGGGACTGTCTGTGGGTCATCATTTATAATGTGTGACTTGAATTCCATGACAACTAGGGTTCCTACAATAAGTGGCAATCAATGTTTGACCACTGGTGTTTTGTTTTGTTTTTTGTTTGTTTGTTTTTTTGGAATATGTTTTGTAAGATGTTTTACAGAAAAGTGAGAAAAATGATATTCAAAGTAAAGAATAACACATATTTTGAAATACAGAAAATGAATATGAGACATTCTTACTTATTTAATAGGAAATAACTGATGTGAAGTTAAGTGCATGACAGTATAAGCTTGAGTCTTCCCTCCAACTCTAAGCTACATCATCTTGTCTGTTAAGTTATTGTTATTTCATTTTACATATTGAGCACATGTTTTATCTTATTATTCCATAGAGTTAGGTAAGGGAACTGACTGGTTAAAATAACATAACTTCAATTTTCCAAAACTAAATAAATCTCATTACAATCAAACAAGTTAAAGTGATTAACATGATTTTATCTAAATCCTTTCTACAAACCTGGGCACAATGAACATTTGAATTTGACCTGTGGACATCTAGATACAACATTTGTATTGTACCAATGGACATCTAGAAACCTGCCTTCTATTACCATGCTGATATTGGGGTTTTGAGGAAAAACAAATGATTAAAATAGTAAGATGTTCTTTCACCTTTTTCATGTAATTCCTCAGTAGTTCATATATAAACACATAGCATGCATTAAATCTAACAACTGATTAATTAATTATTAATCATGTGGTCTCTGAATCTATATATTTCCTGGAGAGGAACACAGAGTAAATAATCTTTTTCTAAACTGAATAAGTTAATATGCATAACCTTATTTTCTTTTTAATTTGAATAATATATTTTAATCTTGTATCTTAAGTCAATTTTTTTTGGAGTGAAGACACCATTTCTAACAAAGCACCCCACACATTATAAACTGCTTCCTTTTGTACTAGAGAACAACTTTTCCCAAAAGATCTCTGAAAATTCTATCACCCAGGCTTTGTTCTTCCATTTAGTGAACACAGGCAAAGTAGATTTAGAATAATTTGTAAAGGTCCTAGGATTTTTGGATTGGTAAAGGGGCATTGGCATCAATTTAAAGTCACCAGGTATATTAACCCCTAAGAAGAGAGCCTGTCCATTGAAGCTTTGAAATAGGTATTGACTTCTCCTCTTTTGCTGTGAAAGTCCTAAATGGCATCTTCTTCCAGTATAAGGCTGTTTCATCTTCATTGGATATCTGTTGTTTATTGTAGCCAGTTTCATCAATTATCTTAGCTAGAGCTTCTGGTTAACCTGCTGCAGCTTTTTCTTTAGCTTTTGCTACTCTACCTTGCAGTTTTTATGGTATGGGGAAGGCTTCTTTCTTTAAACCTCCTGAAACAACCACTGATAGCTTCAAACTATTTCTCTCTAGTTTCCTCACCTCTCTCAGCATTGATAAAAATGAAGAGGATTGACCTTTGCTCTGGATTAGGCATCAGTTTAAGGGAATGTTATTGCTGGCTTGATCTTCTATCCAGACCACTAAAGCTTTCTTCATATCAGAAATAATCTGTTTTACTTTCTTATCATTCTTGTGTTCACTGGAGTAGCACTTTTAAATTCCCTTAATAACTTTTCCTTTGCTCTCATAACTTGGCAATAGGTCTATGTTTTATCTTATCTTGGCTTTCTGTATGCCTTATTCACTAAGATTAAAAATTTCTAGCTTTTGATTTAAAGAGATGTGAGACTTTTCCTTTCATGTGAACACTTAGAATCCATTGTAGGTTTATTAATTAGCCTAATTTCAATATTATTCTGTCTCCAGGAAGATGGAGCCTTTAGGAGAGGGAGAGAAACAGGAGAAGGACCAGTTGGTGGAGCTATCAGTATACAAAACATTTATCAATTGTTTGCCATCTTATATGCGTGTGGTTCTCAAGGCCTCAGAATGATTTCATTGGTAACTTCAAAGATAATTGATGACACATCACCATAACTCATATAAAAATGAAAATGTTTGAAATGTTGTGAGAATTACCAAAATGTGACACAGAGACACAAAATGAGCATATGCTATTGAGAAACATGGCACAGATTGCCTGACACAGGGTTGCCACAAACTTTCAATTTATGAAAAATGCATATCTGTAAACTGCAATAAAGCAAAGCACAATAAATGAGTGACGTTTGTATTTTCCTGCATGCTCATATTTTTTATTTTGCCTATATCTGTTTGGAATGGCACAAGTTGGTAAAATATTTCAAAAATACAAGTAAGTCATGAGAATTTTATACAGATATATTAAAATATTTTAAAAATGTACATATTTAATATATGTAAAATCACTATATGTTATATATAATGTTTTGAAAGTAAACATTTAACACATTAAAGCATCTTTATGACAGAAAACTTTAATGAAAGGGAAATTTGAATGACCTCAATCAGAAAATGTGTGTGGATGATGATAAGAAACAGAAGAGGTTATATTAAGATGGAAATAAATATAGTTTAATAACTTATTTGGTAACCTTTTTGCAAGAAATTCATTATTTTTATTTTATATATCTATTGATCCTTAACTAATTCTCAAATCTACTCTCAGTGAATCTCTTATTTGGAGTTTCATCTAATAAAAGAAGTGGCTTTGGATGTACAGGGAGGAAGCAGAGAGGAAAGGAATCTTTCTTTTGGCAAAGGAGATTCGGTAGTTTTGTACAGACACAGTAATTTTAGCATATTTTCCACATTGATTAGGTGAAATAATTTATATCTTAATACACTATAAAGTATGGCTTATAATTGATTTCTTCAAGTTATGGAGAACATTTTACAGAATACATTATTGATAAAGATTATAAAAAATTATCTTTTGGAAATAGAGATGGTAGATAACTGGATTAGAACTTCCCTTACACTTAATAAAATCCTCTGGATTCTGTTCCTATTGAAAATAAATGAAGACAGTAATACATATAAATTTTAAACCTTGAAAAAATTCAAGGTTTGTTTGAAATACAAAAATGTATTTCATGCTGAAAAAAATTGGTAGGAAATTGGGCATAATTAATATGTTCAATGGTCAAAATATAACCAGAGATCATGGAAATTAGATGAGTAATATTCTCTTTGCAAGTCAAACTGTGTGTACATTCTGATTAAGCTTTTCATATCCAGGGCTTATTCTCAGGAAGTTAATATTATAAAATAATTATTTTTTATTACACCTCTTATCACAAGGATTCATTATTTTTGTTATAGTAATGAAAACATTACTAAATGTATTAGTCAGCTAAAAGGTTGCTGATGCAAAGTACTGGAAATCTGCCTTTGTAAAGCATATTTATTTGGGGTAGAACCTTACAGTCACAAGGACATAGATTATAAGTTATTTCCCTCACCAAAGTTTATTGACACATGTTGGAGAAAGATGGCAGCCAGTATCTGTGAAGGTTCAGCCTTCCTCTTTCTCCTAAGGATTCATCATTGCAGTGCCTTCTTTTCTAAGCTGTAGGTTAGCATAAGGCTTTTCTCTCTTCCAGGAACTTGTTTCTTTCCAGGGCCTCTGCTGTGTCTAATGGAGCCTTCTCTCTTTCCTCACGTATCTGCTTCTCTGTCTCTCTCCTTTCCCATTCATTTTCTCTGAGTCCCCACCCACCAAGGGGGTGGGGCCTCAACTTACTACTGAAATGAACAAATCAAAGCCTTAATCATAATTTAATCAAGTAAAAGTGAAATGTCTTAATTTAATACAATCTAATATGCCCAAAGGAACAGACCAGTTTAAAAAACAATCCAATATCTATGTTCAGAATTCATAAACAATGCCAAACTGCTACACTTCACCCTCTGAATTACAAAATTACATTACAATATTCAAAACACCTTAAATCAGTAACAGTGTAAGTGCAATATCATATCACAATCAGTTTGAAGTAATATAGTTTTTCTTGGGGCTGTAGACCTCTGGAACTTACAAAACCACTTATCTGCTTCCAATATACAAAAGGACAGACAAAGGATAAACATTTGCATTACCATAAGGAGAAATCAGGAGCGAAACATGAGTCATGGGTCTAGAAAAGTTATGAAAACCTGCAGGGCATATATCATTAGATTTCAAAGTCTGAAAGTCATTCTTAAGATGATAGTTTCTTCTTCCTGGGGTTACACTGGCTTGCCCAATGGCCATTTTCTTGGTTCCATGCTCATGAAGCATCTGGGTGTCAACTGAGCTCCAGACCTCACCCTCCAAGAGCATTTGGGTGATTGCCACAATTGATCCAATATTTAAGTTAGAGTCTTAACCACCCTAGTACAATGAGGTGAGGGCAACATCCTCCCTAAACTCTGTAATACAGTTCCAACCCTCTCAGAGCAAGGGGTTGGTGATCTGGCATTCCCTAATCCATGGAGGGCAGGCCTAACCCTTTCAGCCCTATGGGGTGTCAACCTAACCCTCCCTAACCATTGGGAGAGGTGCTCCAATCTCCCTGTGCCATGGAGTGACAAAACTCTCTCTGCACAGTGGGCAGAAATATGCACCCTCTTCAACTACTGGGGCAAATTCACCCATTCTGTACACATGTGTGGGGTTCCTCTCTTGGCCCAAGGATATGTCTTAATTACAGATCTCAGTTTCCATAGTTTTCCTCTTGAAGCTGTTTCCCCTTCCAACTTTCTCTTACATATCCCTTTTAGTCCAAGAGGACAGTGGTTTTGTTCATATAGCTCTCTCAAAAAGTTTGTTGGTTTAACATGCAAGAAACAGGGGTCCAAGCCATCAGACAATAAGAATTTCCACAAGTCTTTCCTGGATAACTGCATTTTCCATTCTCATTTACAATTTCCAAGTTTAGTTAAGTCCTCAAATGGGGCACTATTATCTGGGGGCTTGATTTCCAGAGGTTTGGAATTTCTGGAATCTGTTTCTGGTTTTGCTGTGACCAATTCAGTTCTCAGTTTATCTCTTATCTAGCATTTTACTATAAGCTTCAAGGAGAATCCAAGCCACATTCTTCGAGTTTATTTTGGAAAGTTCTTCAGCTAAATGCCCAGGCTCATCATTTTCAAATTCTGACTTCCCTAAAACACCAGGAATCAATCTTGCTAAGTTCTCTGCAACTTTAAAACACAGATCATCTTTCCTCCAGTTTCCATTAATAGTTTCATCATTTACTTCTAAGGCATCTTAAAAAGTCTCTTTAGTGCCTATAATCCTTCTAATAGTCTCCTCAAAGCAATCAAGGCCTTTTCCATCAAGCAGCTCAAAATTCCTCCAAAAGAATACTGCTTGTCCACTTATAAAACCATTCCAGCATTTTAGTATTTGCAAAAGCACAACCCCACTCTCCAGGTATCAAATTCTGTATTAGTCAGCTAAAAGGGGTGCTGATACAAAGTACCAGAAATATGTTGGCTTTTATGAAGGATATTTATTTGGGGAGAAACTTACAGTCAAAAGGCCATAAAGCATAAATTACTTCCCTCACCAAAGTCTGTTCCCACATGTTGAAACAAGATGGCTGCCAGTTTCTGTGAGGGTCCAGCCTTCCTTTTCCTCTAAAGGTTCCATGATCCAAGATCCTTACATTCTCTGCTGTAGGTTAGCATAAGGCTTGGCTCTTTCCCTGGTGCTCATTTCTTTTTGGAACTTGCCGATCTGCTCTCTCCACATGGTCAGTGTAGACTGTCAAGCTCTTTCTCTCTTCCCAAGGCCTCTGTCATTTCTATAGAGCCATCTCTCTTTCTCTGTGTTCTTCTCCTTTGTATTTACTTCCTGGTGCTCCAGCATCAAAAACTCCAGCTCTCTCCTCTGCTGTGTCATTTTTCTCTGTGAGTCCCCACCCACCAAGGGGGTGGGGTCTCAATATCCTACTGACACGGCCTTATCAAAGCCTTAATCATAATTTAATCAAATTACAGCTAAATCTCTGAATCTAGTACAATCTAATATGCCCAGAGTAACAGAACATTTTACAAACTTAATACAATGTCTATTTTTGGAATTTTTAAACAATGCCAAACTGCTGCAAATACTTTTTTGTTTTTTAAATGTACTTAGATTACATAAATGTTATAGAAAAAATATAGCAGATTCCCATATTCCCCAATCCCTACCCCTCACAAACTTTCCCACAATAACAACATACTTCATTAGTGTGGTAAATTTTTTACAATTGATGAATGCATATTGGAGCATTGCCAGTAAATGTGGATTATGATTTACATTATACTTTACACTCTGTCCAAAACAATTTTGTATGTTAATGCAAGATATAAAATGGTCTGTATCTGTCATTGCAACATCATTCAAAACAATTACAATGTCCTGAAAATGTCTCCATATAACACCTATTTTCTCTCTCCCCCTTAGTACCTCTGGTGGCCACTGCCTCCACATCAATTATAAAAGTTCTTCCATTGCTAGATTCACAGTAATTCTACTCTAGTCTATTTTTCATTCCCCACTTATGAGTATTCTGGGATGGTGATTCCCACTCTGTCTCTAATTGAGAAGGGGCTTGGATCTCATGGGCCAGATGAAGGGGATTTACTTGTTTGCACTTGCAGACTCTCTCTGTTCCTTGGGATAGTTGTTGTCCAGCATCATCTACTTGTTAGTCATCGAGATTGAGTCCAATGAACTAGAGAGTAGGTGCTGCAACTATGTTGAGATTCATGAATCATCTGGCACATGGATTGCTCAAAGATTTTAGTTTCTTGTATCTACATCTATCTACTCTAGTACTAACTATAGGATCATATAGAATGAACAAAAGAGCCATGTGTAGGGAGACTGCAACTGAGACCAATTCTATCACATTGGGGAGCATAATTTCCAAAGCAGGGCCTACTGACAGGATGCCAAGTTCCTGAGCTATCTGCCTTACTTATAGTATCTGGATGACTCCAGAGTCCCCAGGAGCCGTGTGTTTGAGGCAATATTTACTTTGGAAGGCAATGAGATCTTGCTGAGATGTGCGTAAGTGTAACCTCCGAAATGACCTGATTACACACAATTTATGGAAAGAGCAGAGTAATGTATAGTTTGGATATTTTACTTGGCTGAGGCAAATGGTTTGGAAGTATATAAATCTGTAAAAGTTATGCAAGCTGTGGTAAGTATGCAAGCCAAATAAAATATGAAACCACACAAAATAGAAACAACTTTATAGCTTTGATTTTGATTGTTCTGTTTTTTGTTTTTTTTTTCCCAATCACGGAATATAACTTGACTATGTTATAATCAATAGGATTTATAATTTTGCTTTCTGTTTTACTCATCATATGTATGTGTGTGTGTCTGTAAAATCTGTAACTATCTAGTTTTTATGTCTACTTTTTGACTATGGACATGTTATCTCATAAGTTTGATTTTTACTACTATTTCTTTTTTTATCCTGTGCTAGTTTTTCTAAATTGTGCTTTAAAGGATATTGTGATTAATATATTTGTACAAAGTTTTATTTTAATTTTAAATCATGGTTACTGGATCTAGATGGATTTTCAAACTAGAAAATAGGAAAATTGCACAGGTATAAACTTTCTTAAGCTTCTAAAACAATTAAGTCTAACATTGTCTCCCTGCCCTGACCATAGGACCTGGGTGTCTCCAGATCCCAGGAGCATCTACCCTAGCGGTCTATGAGATCCTGCTGAGATGTGCATGAGCATTACCTCTGGGATGACCTGCTGACTCACTTTGAAGTCTCTTAGCCATATAAACTTATTTGTCTTTACCATTTCCCCCTTTTATTTAAGGTCTTTTTCCAGTTGCATTGCTGGTTGGTTCTTGGTAATAATCCCTCAGTGCCAGGGAGGCTCATGCTGGGTGATGATAATGCATATATATGCTGAGTTTTGCTTGGAGAGAGGCCACATTTGAGCAACAAGGAAGCTCTTAGAAGGTAGCTCTTTGGCAACCTACAACACTAATCTCTTTCAATTTTGAGAGCACAGATTCACATGCATAGTTGTCAATATCAAGGGCCCATTAATGGACCCTCCTCATTCACTAGTCATTACCCCTCCACCTGGGAGACTGTCATGTTCCATTAGAGAATGTAGCAGAGCTCTCCAGGTTGGAAATTCAGCATTCCCTTGGCCACTGTGTGAATCTCCACCCACTCTGACAATACCCTATGAATACCTGAACACATTTACACACCCCATATGTATGTCCAGGTGAGCTTCCTCCCATGTATCCCCCATGACTGACACCTCACACCAATGATCCCCCCTGCCCCACTTTTTTGTAACCATTCTGTGATCCAAAGCTTCTTCAAAAATGAAGCCAATAAAATAGCCAAATACAATCAATAGGAAAATGGAAATAATAAAGATAGGTTTAAATATAAAAAATAAAATATATAATTTTTTTTAAAAAAACTGAGAAGAAAATAAAATTTAATAATTGGGATGTTAAAAAAATAATGAAATATATTTTTAAAAAATTTTGTCATTTTGCATTTCATAACTGTAATATCACTTGTCCTGTATGTACAGTGACCTTTCCTTCCAACTATTCCCCAGTGTCTTACTTTTCTTGATTTTGTTTTCAAATAAGTTTTATGTCACAGTAAAGGCACATACAGGACACAGGGGACTCCCAACATCCTCCCCCTTTTCCCCTTCCCATATTAATACCTTTTTATATGTGCATGGTACATTTCTTACAACTGATATACAAATAGTAAAACATACCTTCTAACCATGGTCAATAGTTTACATTATGGTTTACATTTTAGACAGTACACTTTTAATAAATGTTGATACTATCTAACATGGCCTGTGTCCATCACTGCAAGATCATGAAGAACACTTCCAATTCCCACTAAATACACTCTGTTCCATCTATTCTATTCCTCCCTCCCCCTGCCCTCAGGGTCCATGGCCCAGAACCCTCATCAACTGCTGGGGCAAACTCATTCATTCTGTACACAAGTGTCAGATTCCTCTCTCAGCCCAGGGCAATGTCTTAATTCCAGATCTCAGCTTCCATGGTTCTCCTTTTGAAGTCATTTCTCAAAATCTCTCTTTTCCATGTCCCTTTTAGTCCAAGCTGACAGTGGTTATGCTTGTACAGCTCTCTCAAAAAGCTTCTTGGTTTAGCATGTAAGTAGCAGGGATCCAAGCCATCAGATGGTAAGACTTTCCACAAGTCTTTCCAAGATAACTGCATCTTCCATTCTGATTTACATGTCCCAAGTTTAATTAAGTCCCCAAATGGGGCACTATCATCTAGGAACTTGATTTCCAGAGGTTTGGAATTTCCAGGATCAATTTCTGATTTCTTTGTGCCCAACAGTTCAGTCCTCAGCTTATCTCACTCGTCTAGCAGTTTGCTATAATTGCAAAAAGAAGCCAAGCCACATTCTCCAAGTTTACATAGGAATGTTCTATAACTAAATACTCAGGATTGCCCTTTTCAAATTCTGTCTTCCATAAAACACCAGGAGTTAATCTTGCTAAGTTCTATGTGACTTCATGACAAAGATTGCCTTTCCTCCCGTTTCCAATAATAGCTTCATCATTTACTTCTAAGGACTCATAAAAAGTCACTTTAGAGTCCATTTTACTATCAACAGTCTCTTCAAAGCACTGTAGGTCTTTCCTACCAAACCTCTCATAATTCCTCCAAAAAAATACCCCTTAGCCATTTATAAAACTGTTCCAGAATTTTGGTAATCGCAAAAGCACAACCCCACTCCCTGGTACCAGATTCTGTATTAGTTAGCCAAAAGGAGTGCTGATGCAAAATATCAGAAAACCATTCTTTTGTGTGTTTAATAATGCCATCACTGGTTAATAAAGCTGATTAACATTCCAATGTAGGGGCATACTGCAATTGTTTCCATTCTGAAATTGTACATTTTATTCTATTATAAATAAAACTGGCATTAAAATTTATCTACAAATCTATTTTGTGGGTATATAAACTAAATTTTCATGGACATGTACCTAGGAGGGAATTAGCTGGGCCCATTGATGATTCATATGTTCAACTTTATTAATAATTGTCAAGGTATTTTACAAAGTGCTTGAAATATTTTATATTCCAATCAGCAAATCATGTGAACCTTTTAAGGCCTATGTGGTGATGATAAATAAAGCAGTGGGTTTCTAAAACAACTAGTGCTAAATTTAAATTTAGATAAACTGCTCTTGATATTCCATCTGAACACAAGCAATATTGGAAGGGAAAATGTATTGTCTCTGAAATATTTTAGAGTTTCATAGACAACTTCTTTGTATTCCTTTTCAATAATTTTAATAACAATTTTGGAATATGCCTTAGACCAGGTTATCTTAACAAGTGATCCCTGAGCTTGAATTGAAATAAAAAAAAAAAAAAACATTTTTCTCATGGGGACTTGATGCAGGTGTGATATATTTATTAAAAAATACACAGTATTGTGTGGATTATTAAGGAGTTCATGATTTTCACCTGACTGGCAAAGGGGTCTGTGGAACAAAAATGCTTAAGTTCCTCTGCTTTAGATGCACTCATTCCTGATACAAGACAGAATGTATTCATTGGTGCATGAATGTCTTACTTTAGTAATTATTTTTTTGCTTGTAATGTGTACAGTGGGCCCATTAAACAACCAAGAACTAAATCAGTAAAATTGTCTTTTCAGTCCTCCTCCATATCTTACCCCTATGCCTCTTGCATTATAATATTTCCAAATATATATTCATGGGAAATGATAGAATGTATACATTTAGTTATTAAGAGCTTTATAAAAGGGAACCCATGCTGTAGGTAATCTTTTTGAGAATTGATTTTTTTTCCATTTGATGTGATTTTATAGCATTAGTATAGTTATAAGGAACTTTGGCTTAGTTTCTTTGATCAATATCATTCTATATTATAACTATACCACACAGATATACACATTTTGCCACAGATGCTTGTATAATATCTAGTTTCCTGCTATTACATGTAATGTTGAATGAACATAGCTGTGAATGTCACCTGATTCCCAAGTCCAAGAGTTTATATTAGGTATATATCAATGAATGGAATTGCTTGTTTATAAGGTATGAAAATTATCATGGCTGCAGAATACTGCCAAGTAATTGTAATAATTCAAAATGGTTGTAAAAATTTACATTCCCAAGAGGAATATATAATATCTTGCTGATCAATATCTCCAATATTCAGCTTTATCAGTTAAGACATCTTAATGGTTGACAATTGAATGGGTCTAGAATAATATTTCAATTTTCATTATACTATTACTTTGAAAATCTTTATCTGTGTGAAAAATTTGTGTTTTATATGAAATACTAATTTACATAGTTATTAAATCTAAATTATACTCAGCATCAAGCAGTAAATATGTTACAAAAAATGTGTTATATTGAATCTTAAAGTAGTTAAAGATTTCCCACAATTATTACTCCCCAATTTATATCTATAAACCAGATCACGTCCCAAAACATGATTTTTATGTCCAATTGTTCCTTTTAAGTTCAGCTTAATTCTAATTTTTTCGATTTTATTTTGGCTTATATGTTCCATATATTTTTTATCTCTTATTGATGTAAATAATTTTTAACATTTTTACAGCATTTAATCTGTTTTTATCTGTAAGTTCCAACGAGGCTTCTAATCTACACACACTAAAATACATGTACATTTACATACTTTTTAAGTGAACAATTTTTTGAAGGATGGTTTACATAGATTTATATAGAAAGTATAATTTAAATGGAATAAGTTCATAAATCATAAGATAAATTATCACAAAATGAACACATTTCTATGAAATTAATACCATATATCTAGCACCTGAGAAGTTGCAATGGTGTTCTCTCCCATATGCTATGCATCCTCCCACCCAACAGAATCAATATATTATTTGTAACAAGCTACAACAAATATAACATCTATACATGTTGTTGAAGTTCTATATATGAATTCATATTATGTATACTTATTTTATCTGGCAACTTTCAAATGCTCTGTTTCTGACTCATGCATGGGAGCATATTTAGCAATAGTTAATTTATTTCAATTACTGTACTGTATTACATTATATGACTATAATCTGATTAATATGTGCATACTACTGGTGATTATTATTTGAGTTATATCAATGTGAAAATATTTTGAACAGTGCTAATATGAACATTCTAGTATATGTCTATGGTGCACATGTGCATGCATTGCTGACAAATATATAACTAAAAGTGGGATTTATAACAGATCATAAGGTCTGTATAAGTTGGGATCTAAAAGCATATACAGCAGGAGGCAAAAAATATTAAATGAAAATCAGAAAATGCTATTGATGGATGCCATAAGCATAATTTTATAAAGTACCAGATGCCAGAAACTGTATTATTCTTGTTTGTTCCTTCTGCTTACCATTGTTAAGATTCAGAGAGACAAAATCAGATGTAAATCAGATGATGAAGAGATGCAATCCCTTTTGGTGCCAGGTGCCAAAATTGTGGTTAAGTACATCCTGCTAGAGTAACAAAGTATAAAAATCAGCTTCAAACAGTTTCTCAAACCTGCGCTGAAGAAAACCCTTGTTGCCCTTATCCAAACTTGCTTAATTATCATAGTAAAATCCCCAACCCATGTGGGGTTTATCTACCCTTTTCCTGATCATGCAATATATGTGCAAACATGAGTTTTCAACACACTATCATACAATTATATAATAAGCTATGTGTGTTCATCCATATGCACAAAAGCTAATTCACAATAAAAGCAGATGCTAAATAGAAATCTATTTAAGTAATAGATTAAGTAAGAGTGAAACCATAGCTCCGGGGGTCAGGCCTGAGTCACTTTAGGCTGACCTTGGCTCCTTGTCTCTGCAGACACAATAAATGTAAGTTCTGCCTAAATTTCTGTTGAAGTTTTTCCTCATCATCTTGGGTTATCCATAGCAGCCCTGTTTTGGGACCTAACACTATGAGCTAAAGATTATGGAGATAAACTGTGCTTATAGACTTTAATGAATCTATAAGCAAATTATGAAAGAATGAAAATAAGTGAATTTAACAAGTTTGTTGCTATATAATTCTTCCATAAAAATTTTATTTCCATATATCAGAAGCAAAATATTTATAAAATGAAATTTAAAATGAGATGAAATGTACCTACATCAAAATCAGTGAAATTTCTAGGAAAAACTGAAATGACAAGGTTCCCACCAAAAAAAATAATGTTGTAGAGATAAAAAGTGAAACAAGTCATAAATGAAGAACATACATTTTCCACTCATGCACCAGGGCACCTCTACTATGAGCTTTTGTGGAGGAATGGGCAAACTGTGCTTCTCCCCTACCTTCTCATATTTTGAACATTTTCAGACTTAGTCATTATAAGAAGTGGGTAATTAAATGGTCTTGGTTTGAGTCCTACATCCTGTACTTATTACAGGTTGGTCTTTGGTAGTTACATAAACTTGTTACAACCAATATACTTGTCTGTAAAAAGAGGATAAAATTAACACTAATTCCATGGTTCTACTTAAGTAAAATCATGCAAATAAATTCAGGCATAGTGCCTATCAGACAGTAATTGATCAATAAACTTAATCATTTTTATTATTTATTACTGATAGTACTATTAAATTTTTATTTATTTTATTCATAATTATCAGCTTTTCATTTATATTTTTGCTTTTAATCTTCTCTTTTATCACATTACTATGTCTATTTGCATACACCTGTTTTAATATAAATTTCAAATAGTCCTTTATATTTTCATTTGGGGGATCTTAGTATAACTATTAATACTAACTCAACCAGCCTTTTAAATTCTCAACATTTTTTTGTATGCAAAGCTGCTGTTCAATCAATTACAGCATGCTTGTTGTGTTTTGGTAGTACATTGCAGCTTTTTAAAAATCTCCCAAATTTAAGGTAAACGTTCTTTACCAGGTAAACATTTTTTCCTTATTTTTCAAAACTTTCTCCTCTCATTCACAACATTTTCTGTGAGAGGAGAAAGAAGAGAGAAAGGAGTTAATATTTATTTGATAGTTCTGGAGCTCTATAGTTATTATATAAATTAGCCCTTATTAAAAAAAAAGGCATGGGAGAGGAATATTTTCCTCTTTTACAGATGATTAAACTGAGGCTCAGAGAGTTTGTATAACTTTCCCAGGTTCATATAGCTAGAAAATTTTAAGACTAGAAGAGTTCGATTCAGCCTCCCCCTTTTGGAAGAACATTTTGTAGGGTGAAACATTTCTGTAAGTAACACTCTATCCCATTTAATTACCAGCTATTTATTGACAATTGCTAAGTGCTATGGGCTAGCAGGATTGTATGCTAAGTAAATTATCAGGTATAAAATAAGCACTTCATAAATTCTATCTCATGTAACACTAACAATATGATAAGGAAGTTATCAATTTCAAATTAGACATATCCTGAATTTAGTATCATCAATTCAAACAGGTCATTTGCTTCAGGCATTAAATATCCTGAGACTTGAAAATAATCCTGTATGCAAGTAAATGTAGAGGACAGTTTGTCCTCCTATTCTCCTAAATGCTTTCCCATTGTTATTCCCATATCTTGAAGCCTACGTTTCCCTAAGGCTTTAGCCATGTGCTGTTCATGTTATTATAGCAACAGAAGCATTTAGTGAGTTTTAAACAAAGACATAGGGGCAAGAGCTATCCAGCATTAGGCACTTCCTGCACAGTGGTGCTCCTGAGCAGGTTAGTGCCACATTTTGAGACTGTTTACAACTGGGGGTCATATTCTTTAATACTTTCAGTGTTGTCCATTTTATTTCTTTCAATTTGAGATGTAAAACATGATCTATACCACTTTGAAAACAGGGAAATTAAAGTATCTAGATTTCACCCAATAACAGCACAACTATGCCCATTTACTCTCTGGCATATGCATTATATAGAATTTGAAAATCATTTTTTATGTTTCAATCAATTAACACAAAACCTGTGACTACCCTGTTGTATTGTGTTCCATGTGGCAATATAATAGGGCTATAATGGTCTTTTTTCTTTTATTATTGTGAAGGACTTCATAAAAAGTTTTCTGTATATTGCCCCTCCTTTATTTTGGGTTATTACTTAGAATGAAATCCAAAATGTCTTTTAATGATTAGAAGAGGCAATGCAGGCTCTATAAACCTCACCCCATATTGCCATTCTCTGAATAAAAGACTTTTCATGTTTACCCTTCAAATTAACTTTCTCTGCATTTCTATTAGGAATAAAAATGACAACTTATTTTCAAGTTTGAATGTATAAAATATTAACTATTTGATTTAAACAGTGTGTTTCTTTAATTTCCTATGTGACTGGACATCTACCCATGTTTATATTACATATGTTTAACTTTAACACATTGTAATTATGAAACACTTATAGATAAGTTATTCAGGAGACTTGGGTTTTGTTCCATGCTCTAGCCTGAAGCTACATAGATATATTCAATTGTATCATTTAAACCAACAATTAATCAATTTCCACTCAGAAAAGTGACAGTTGGGGGTAGCTGCAAACACTAACGACTACCGTTTATTGAGATCTTACTAAAGCCAGATATTCATTAAGCACTCTATGTATACTATCTTATTTCATTCTTACAACAACCCTGTAGGACAATAGTTGAAACCATTATAAATACACTAAACTGAGTCTCATAAGGTGTAATATGTCTAATAAAACCCATATACTTAAACCACACGGCTCAAATCATGAATATATAGTACTTTTCAGATTGAGTTATTTGTGTGATTTAAATTACAGAGAGGACAGGAATTCTTTTTCATTCATGTAAATCAATGCTTCTGTAGTTATCCTATATATTTTTCATTTATTCATGGAACCAATAAAGTATTTCTTGTGCAAAGAAAATATATTTCTTTCTGCAATGGATATATATATTCTGCAGAAAACAGAGCATGGGACAAAATCAACTGTGAGAGAATGTGCAAACCTTTTTCCTTTTTTCAATTAATTTATCTATTACATGAAAGATAATCATATGGTCTGGACAATAGTTTTGAGAGGCCAATATTCATTTTATTTTGTTTGTTTTAGTCACTGTATCTTGCTATCTTGTTATAATTTTTGTAGTAGCTGGAACAACAGCAATAACAATAAAAAACTAAAACCACCATGGGAAATTTACTTTCAAAACCCAGAATCTGGACTTATGCCGCCTAGTTTTAGAACTAATCTGATTCTCATGTCCTTAATCTACAATTTTGCTCTTCTGCTATAATGGGAGAGTCTACCTCATTTAGTTTTTGTGACATTACATGAAACAATGCAAATTAAGAAGTTAGCATAGTGCTTGGGACAATATTTGGTACAATTATTAAAATCCTAGTTATGGCTAATTTGCCCCTTATACAGCTTATAGATATGGAATTAGAGTCTGTCAAACTTTAAAATTCTAGTAACAAATTTAAGAAGACGACCGTATTAGGGACAGACCAACATTCACCCAGCTTCCTTGAAATTTTTGAGATTGAAAGAAATTATTGCATAGATGAAAAGTTCCATGTTGAAAATTTAAATTCTTATAATAAATAATAAGGACATATCATATTTCAAAATCAGTAATTAAATAATTTAAAAGTTTTAGAAAGATTGTATTGGTAATAATTTTAGAAAATTTCACACTATGTGAAAAGAAATTCATGGAAGGTGGACAGAGTACAAAAAGAACAATCCAAACAGACTTAGAAAACATTGTCTCTTAAACTGAAAAAAAGAATATTGATATATGTAAAAATTTTTGTCATTTAAAAAAAATTAGCACTATATCATATGGACATTAAAATAAATATTAATTTTACTTCCTAAGTATTTGAGTGGGAAACAACAATTCATATTTAATAATAATAATTAATCATAATAATGATGACTAACCTTTGTGGAGCTATCTTATTGTTTCATGAATTCTAGTATTTACTCAAATGCATTTTATCTTGTAATCACCAATAATCTTAAGAGACATATATATTATTTCCTCCAATTTTGCACATAACAAAGTTGAGATTTAAACATATTGTCCAGGGGAGTGGGTGTAGCTCAGTGGTTGAGTGCCTGCTTCATATGTACAAGGTCCCAGGTCTAATCTCTGGTACCTTCAAAAAATAAAAATAAACATACAATCCAAACTTATCCGACTACTAAAAATGGTTCTATATTCAAACTCAAGAAGCTTTGACCTGAAATATATACTTTTACACTGGTACATTTTTAAAAATGAATTCTATTGCATTAAGGATTGGGAAGACAAATGCTCATAAGAGTTCTCCAGTTTTAAACTACATTTTTAGATGAGTCACATATCTTTCTCTGGACATTTGATTTCCTGCTGGTTAATTGTGAATGTATGAAAATTTCATCTGATATCTGATTTGGATTTATAAAATAAACAGCTTACTCAGAGAAAGAAATGGGTACTATTACAATTATTATTTTTAAATCTATTATTTTAAAGTAATTTTGTCTTAATCATAAATCCACAGATGTATTCAAAGTCATATTTCAATATCGAATAATTTGATAAATATTTTGAGAAACTGCTCTTAAGCACAGTGCAATAGCTGGTGGCTTCCAATTCACTCAAGTATGGAGCAGAAGGTGAGACACAATTTCCAAATGAAGCTAGTACCCGAGGACAACAGTATGTTTGAGAAAAGTAGTTTGTGAAATTCCTGAGCCTAAAAACATGGAGACTGATTTGGCAATGGGCTAGATGTCCTGCTTCAAATCATAAAATTATTTGCTAAGAAAATTTAAACAGGACTTTAGAGATTTACTGCCCGTCTTTCTCCAGTCTTCATATTATTTAAGTAAAATGCATTTCCTATTTATTTCCCCAGTGTGCATAGAGATGGGGCTCACTTAACTGCTTTTAATTCCCTGTAAATTTTACATTTCATGGCATGAAGTTCAGTGGTAGTCATAAAGACACTGTCCTGTGTATCCACACAATGGAGTAAGGAAAGCCTGGAATGCCTCGTGGTATACAGCAGAAATAGACAAAATTGGTGAATAAAATTGATTCCTTTTGCATAGGGAAGAAGCAAAATTGATTCAAAAAGTAACAGAAAATCCCCATTGACAAGTGACCAATAAGCAAGTGAATGGAGTATTCAAATTTTTCTCTACAAGCTCAGATTATTTTACAACTATATGCTATTTTTTGCTCTCCAAAACAAGATCCAATAGAATTTCATTGTTTTTTGTATATGTTTTTTATGAGTTAAAATATTTTTAAAGAAAATTTAGATTACATAAATTTTACATCAAAAATATAAGATATTCTCATATACCCCACCAGCTCTGCCTCCCTCATTTTCCCCCAATAACAACATCTTTCATTAGCATGGTACTTTTGTTACAATTGATGAACACATATTGAAGTATTGTTACTAAATAAAGACTATAATTTACATTATAGTTTACAGTTTGCACTGCACAATTTTATAGACTTTTAAAAATGTGTAATGGCCTGTATCAGCCCTCACAATGTCATGCAGGAAAATTCCCTTGTCCCTGAAGTACCTATTTTACCCTCTTGCTCCCCTCAGAACTTCTGGTGGCCATTGCCTTTATATCAATGATATAAGTTCTTCTATTGCTAGAATAATAATGTCTACTTTAGTCCACAGTCACTTTCCCCACAAGGAGATAATCCCTATTTTCTTTAAAATTTCAGAAAATCCAAAATCAAAGATGATTTCTACACAACGTATTTTGTGACATTAATATATCTGATATCCATACATTCAAAAATAATACAAAAGTAATGTTAAAATTATCAAGATTATAGATTCAGAATTTATATGCCAATAAATTTTATCCAGCTCTTGTTCAGGTAATTTAACATGAACAAATATTTTAATGTAACACTAATATTAACTGAATAATTACATATAAATATCCCAAATATATGCAATATAAAATGTGAAACTCTAGTACAAAATAATTTAACACAAATTATAAATATATAAAATGAATTGAAGAAAATATTGCAGTATATATAAATATCAAGTAATAACAATGTATATAAAAAACAGAATACAAATAATTATTTAAATCAATAAGGAAAATTTAAACTACCTAATAGAAAATATGTACATGAGATATTCAGAGTGATTATAGAAGAAATCCAAGAAAGCAAGAGTTTTGGGCTCAGTACCATTAAGAGACATGAAACTTAAAACAAATTGCTTTCCACTCTTATACGTTTGGCAATAATTATTTTTCTTTATGATACTTACCAATATCACAATTAGAAAAATCAAAACACAAATTGACAGTTAATGGGAGTATAAAAGTTGGGGATGCAGTTATCTGAAAGCTGAAAACTTATACTTTTCAAATATTTACTCGGGAAACTTTTGTCTCATGCACAAAGAAAGGGATTATTTTAATGAGGTTAGAAATAACCAAAATATTTATAAATATAATATTCTACATTAATACAATATAATAATTTGCAATATATAATTGCAGTAGCAATTAATTTATTAACATATATATTACATAATAATATGTAAACAAAGCCTGAGATAGAGGTATGCACAACATTATATTGATTTCATTTTTGACAAAGAGAACATGTTGGAACTTGTATATAGTTTAAGGACATGAAGGACATTGGTGATATATATACTAACCACCAAAAATGGTAATATTTATTAAAGGTATGATGCCCATTTACACATTTGGTACTTTTCAATCAAGTAACACAGAAACAAACAAACAAAAAGATTTCCTGTACCATAGCTTACAGATGAAACCCAAACATAATCCTCTTGGTAAGCATCAGTCCATTACTCTCTTTGACAATTTGAATTTATGCACAAAAGACACACCTCCTACAAGTATATCATGAGAAGCCATTTGCACATTCATATACAGTTTTACTATCAAAATAATAAGAGGTAAGAGAAATGGAATTTAGAAGGATTTTTGAAAAGAAAAGCTCTCTTGGCAAGTAAGTGTGATAGCTCATATTTTATAAGAAAAAGGTGCTAGACTACAGGCTCATTTCATGAGAACAAGTTTATTTTTGCAAGTCATAATTAAATTATTATATTTTGCCTTCAACTATTAGGGAAACTTATTGTTATTATTAACTTTTTAATTCATCATGATACTAAAAGAAAAAAGGAAATATTACCAGACCAAAGTAATAGAATAAAGGAGAAATATGAAGTCATAATCATGAGACATGTCACATTACATATTAAAATGCATGAATATGAAGCAATTTCAACAGAGAAATACCAAAGGTGTAGTAGACTGGGATTGCATATATAATATGTCTTAGTATGATGTATGGCATAAGGAAAACCATATTCAAAATTAATAGACATTCCCCAACCCACCCCTGATAGCTCCCTCATCTAATTGCACATTGCTTTTGTTTGTTGTCTCCTTGTTTTTTCTTTAGAAGTCATTGGGAATCAAACCTGGGACATCCCATTTTGGATTGGGGCATTCAACTGCTAGAGCCACATCCACTCCCCATTAATAGACTTTTAATTTGTACTACTATAGGTGCATATTATTAAGCTTGAATAAAAAACAATGTGTAATAACAGCAACAATGGTCAGCAGGCAAACAACTTCTTTGGAAGTAAAAGACTAAAGACACAATTAATCCTCCAGATCTTAGATTTACTATGACATTTGATTCAGTTTTCTTAAGGAAATACTGAAGCTTCCTTTAAAACAGCTCTCATTTCTTCCAGGCATTAGTGGAGCTACAGAGAATGCAAATGAAATGACAGAGATGAACTTCATGAAATGAACACA
>JAKSZT010001534.1:469508-481866 GCA_026826555.1 Tolypeutes matacus | reverse complement strand
GGGCTTCTTTGGGAGTTGGAGGTTGTCCTGAGTACTGTTGTGGCAATGGATGTAGGCCATTTTAAATCAGCACACACCACTCAGAACTGAGTGGGAGAGGCTGTGGTCTACAGAGTGAACTGTGGTCTATTGTTGGTGGCAAGGCTCCAGGATGTGTAAGTTCATTGAGGGTGGTGGGCCACACTGTGGGAGATGTTTGTGTGGGATGTGGTGGGAGGTTGGGAGGTGGGCAACATGGGAATCCCAGTGGGTTCCGTGTAATATTTTGGGTATTCTAAGCATCTCTTAAAATATATGTATATATATATATATATAAATAACATTTTTGTAAGCAAATACACATATATGCATATATATTTATATATCATTTTGCAAATGTTTGTATGTATTGTGAGAATTTTGATTTTTACCCATAATAAAAAATAAAATAAAATAAAAATAAAAATAAAAATATTTCTTTAACTGCATGGGAATCTATACAAATGCCCTATGAGAAATGTGTAAGGAATATAGAGATTTGGAATTTAAGAAATAAAGAATTCTCTCCTTTTAGACCATTCACTCTCTATGGAAAGGTGGAGAATGATTTGTTTTGGGGTGGGCATTGCCCAGAAGCTCATGTGGGTGACAAAACAAGAGGTTTCCATCAAGCCTCAGCACAGCAAATGGTGACCATGGCCAGAGGAATTCCCCTGGTATGAGATGGTGCCATGATGCTTAGATTATCTAAGGCTGGATTTGATGCTCTAAAGTTTTCCAGGTTCATTTAATTTTGTTTGTTATGGGAGAATCATGCTGGGCAAACATAAGTTTTTTCAAAGAGGCTTCTACAAAGAATCTGCATGAGTATATTCAGTATAAAGCCAAAATATTCTCAGTGAATAATAATTGACTAAGAATCGTCAGCAGTTTTGATTGCCTATTGCAAGCACATGCATTACTGGTGTAATCATTGCAATAACACTGTGAATTCCCCTTTTAAAAGATTAAGGAGGGTAGGTATCTTTGCCTTATTTTCCGTAGTAAAATGACAGGCTGAAAATAAGGGACAATCCACACAGATTTGACTATCATACTGAGCCTTGAAATTACATGCTTAGGAATTGCTTAGTAGAGCGAATAAAAATAGAGCAGAAAATGGTTTAGTCTAATGCAAACTTCTCACTTGGTTAGTGATATGCCCTATATGATAAGACATTATCAGTCAAAATTAACCTTACTATGTTATCATATTTTGTTAAAAAAGATGGATGTTTATATTAATCCATTGTAATAAGAAGAATAACATTGAAAAAATGTTTTTCAGAATTCAGGAAAATATTTCCTGCTTTTCTTCAAGATTTCTGAAAAAAAAATAGCAATTTTAAAAATCTCAGTATAGGAAGGCAAGATGGTGTTGGTTTAAGTGGATGCTCACCATCTCTCTTGCAAAAGACAGCTGACTGGGGACAGGATCCTACACAACTGAGCTGTTCTGGGAGCCCATGGAGTGGGAGACTTTGGGGCATTGATCTGGAGGGAGCTGGACAGGGAAATAGATTGCTCAAGATAAAACTATGAGTTTTTAGCCCTGTTCCTGGAAAACACAGATGGCTAAGCCCCACCCTCAGGGCAGGGAGCCAAGGTGAGCCCCTACTCCGACAGGCCACCCAGCGAGAGGGAGCATTCTCCAAAAGTGGGAGGGTTCTGGCAAAGGGTACAGAAGGGTTTTCTTTTGGTGGGTTTGGTTGCCTGAACCCCTTTAGAACTTTGGGGAGCACACCAGCTGGCTCAAAATGGCACCAGGCTGAGGGGAGAGGCGAATCTGCCGAGGAAGCCTGATTTACCTAACCACCCTGGGCTACAGAGGCTTGGCTTGAGAGAGGGCAGAGTCAGCCAATTTAATAGTTCTTGCTGAGGACTATCAGAATTTCAACTCCCCTAAGGGAGTCAGGCAGTGAGAAGCGTTTAATAAGTTTTCAAGAGCCTATTTAGGGTCTCAGGGGGAGGAGGTGATGGTCTAGGAAAGGCTTGAAAATCATTTTGGGGTGGTGTACTCAGTCATCACGGTCCCACTTGAATTTCAAAAGGGAACTCAACCTGACAAGGAGAGTAGAGGGGGGATCTGCTCATACAGCTTGCTGAATTCTGTTGCCAACGGAGAGTGAAACCTGCCTAGGGGAAAGTGACTGAATAGCTTTCTGAAGAGCTAACTGACCCAATTAGAAAGGTAGATCAGTGGAGGAATTTCTGCCTTGAATATATGAGGTCCCTAGTTCGATTCCTAGCTCCTATAAGAGTAGTGATCCACCAAGATATCTAACACCCAGCTGATACCGTAGGACAGGGAAAACATAGACATTATTTTTGTACTAGCTTATTTTGGGTCCCTTAATTAAAAAAAAAAAAAAGTTACTTAGAAAAAAGAGAATTTAACTTAATTTACTCACTAAAACCCACCTCAAAACCTGCAAAGAGAAGCCTGCAGGTAAAGCATTGATGAACGTAGGCAGCCTGAGAGACTCCACAAGGGTCTAAGAAGGAACACTGTTCTTTCTTAGCTTTGTTTGACTGCTTGCTTGTGTGTGTGTTCAGGGATTTTTTTTGTTCTTTTTTGTTTTGTTTTCTTTCTTGATTTTTTCCTCTTTTCTCAAGTTTCCTGCCCTTTTTTAGAATTAGGTGCTGCTAGCTTGTTTCTTCTTTGCTGTGCTTCTTCTTCCTTGATTTCCCATTTTCTCAGTATATAGATTTTGTCTATGAATGCTATCTCTTTTTCCTTCCTTCATTTTTCTATCTTGTGCTTTCTGTTGTGTTTCTTACATTGCACCTTTTTTTATTAGTCCTCAACTTTACTGGTTTTGATTTCTATCTTGTCTATTCTGTTTTTTTTATTATTATTAATTATTTTTTCTGCCCTTTCTTTTCTCTTTCTCTCTCTCCTCATCATTCTGGCCCTTTAAATCATTCTATATATATTTTTTTCTATTTAGTTTCCCATTTACTTGTAGGTACTCCATTTTTTATTCCTATTACTCTACACTGCTTACATGAGTTAAATATTCATTTTACTAAGTCTTATATGGCCCCTCTTCTAATTTTTAATATTATTACTATTATTCTTATTCTTTTCTTACCTCTTTTAATTTCTCTGTCCCAAATTGTTTCTTTCAAGGGAACATAGAAAACAGCAAGGAAATAGAATGAGAACAAAGTGTCAAAGAGAAAACTTAACACACACACAAAACCAGCAGCTAAACAAAACTCTAAAGCAGAAAGAGAAGCTAACCAATTGAATAAACCCATCGAGATGAATGATGACCAGAGGGCAACAAAAAATTTCAAACTATACTAAGAAACAGGAAGACATAGACCAATCCAATGAACAAACTAAAAACCAGGAAGGGATGCAGAACATAGAACAACTAATCAGAGCTGTGCAACAAATATCCTGAACCAACTTAATGAAATGAAGGAAGAGATTAAGGATATTAAGAAGACACTGGGAGAACATACTGAAGAAATTTTAAACATACATAAAATGATAACTGATATGATGGTGATCAATGGCACAATCCAAGAAATCAAAAAGACGCTGGATTCACATAACAGCAGATTTGAACAGGCAGAAGAAAGAATTAGTGATGTGGAAGACAGTACATCAAATAAAACAGATAGCAGAACAGATAGATAAAAGATAGAAAAAAATCCATCAGGGACTTAAGGATTTAAATGACAACACAAAATGCACAAACATGTGCATTATAGGCATGCCAGAGGGAGAAGAGAAGCGAAAGGGAACAGAAGGAGTGTTGAAGGATATAATGGCTGAAAATTTTCCAAACTTATTGAGGGAGATGGATGTACATGTCCAGAAAACACAGCATACCCCAAACAGTATTAATCCTAATAGGCCTACTCCAAGATATATACTTGTCAAAATGTCCAATGCTCAAGACAAAGAAAAAATACTTAAGGCAGCTAGAGAAAAGAGAACCATCACTTAGAAGAAAGCTCAATACGATTAAATGCTGATTTCTCATCTGAAACCATGGAGGCAAGAAGACAGTGGTATAACATATTCAAGGTACTCAAAGAAAAAAAATTCCAGCTACAAATTCTCTATCCAGTAAAGCTGGCATTCAAAAATGATGGAGAGTTCAAAATATTCACAGATAAACAGAAATTAAGAGAGTATGTCAATAAGAAACCTGGTCTTCAAGAAATACTAAAGGAAGTTCTACAGGTTGAAAGGAAAAAAACAGGAGAGAGAGAGAGAGTTAGAGAGTGCAAGAACAACTAAAAGAAAAGAGAGAGAGAAATAAAAATAACATATGGCACACATAAACCCAAAGAAAATATGGCCGATGAAAGAAATTCATTGAGAGTAATAACTCTGAATGTTAGTGTATTAAACACTCCAGTCAAGAGACACAGATTGGCAGAATGGATAAGGAAATATGACACATCTATATGTTGTCTACAAAAACGCACATTAGACCCAGGGATTCAAGGAGGCTGAAAGTGAATGCCTGGAAAACAATCTTACAAACAACAACCAAAAATGGGTGGGAGTAGTTATACTAATATCGGACAATTTAGACTTAAATGAAAAACTATTGTAATAGACAAATTTGGACACTATATATTAGCAAAAGAGGTAATCATTCAAGAAGAATAAGTAAATTCGGAGGCTATAAGATCAATGATCAAAAATCACTAGCATTTCTGTACACCAATAATGAGCAATCTGAGGAGGAAATCAAGAAAAAAAATATCATTTACAATAGTAACTAAAATGATCAAACACCTAGGAATAAATTTAACTAAATATGTAAAGGACTTATATACATAAACTACACAACACTGTAGAAGGAAATCAAAGAAGACTTAAATATATGGAAGAATATTCCCTGATCATGGATAGGAAGAACAAACATCATCAAGATGTCTATACTACTGAAACTAATCTACAGATTTAATCCAATCCCAATAAAAATCAACATTATATTTTTTAATGAATTGGAAAAACTAACTACAAAATTTATTTGGAATCATAAGAAGCCCCAAATCACCAAAGACATTTTGAAAAAGAAAAAAGAAGTTGGACATAACACACTACCTGACTTTAAAACATACTACAAAGCTACAGTGGTCAAAAGTGCATGGTATTGTCACAAGGATAGACATACTGACCAATTGAACCGAATTGAGAGTTCTGATATAGATCCTCACATATACAGTCATTTGATATTCGACAAGGCCACCAAGCCCACTCAGTTTGGAGAGAATGGCCTCTTCAACAAATGGTGTTTGAAGAACTGGATATCCATATCCAAAAGAATGATGAAGGAACACCACCTCACACATTATGCAAAAATCAACTCAAGATGGATCAAAACTCCAAATATAAGAACCAAGATCATAAAGACTTTGGAAGATAATGTGGGGAAGCATCTACAGGACCTTGTAATAGGAAATGGCTTCATGACCTTCACACACAAAGCATGAACAGCAAAAGAAAAAATAGATAAACGGTATCTCCTGAAAATTTAAAACTTCTGCACCTCAAAAGGCATTGTAAAGAAATTAAAAAGGCAATGGACCCAACAGGAGAAAATATTTGGCAACCATATATCTGATAGGAGCTTAATATCCTGCATATATAAAGAAATCCTACACCTCAAAAATAAAGACAAACAACCCCTTTCAAAAATGTGTAAGTGGCCTGAAATGACACTTCTCCAAGGAAGAAATGCAAATAGCTAAAAAGCACATGAAAAGATGCTCGACATTGCTAGCTATTAGGAAAATGCAAATCAAAACTACAATGAGATACCATCTTACACCCATTAGAATGGTGGCTATTTAAAAAAAAGCAGACTATAAGTGTTGGAGAGGATGTGGAGGAATGGAAATCCTCATCTACTGCAGGTGGAATTGTAGAATGGTCCAGCCACTATGGAGGACAGTTTGTTGGTTCCTCAAAAAACTATCTATAGAACTTCCATATGAGCCAGTGATTCATATATACTGCTGGGTATATATCCTGAAGAACTGAAAGCAAAGACATGAACAGATATATGCACACCAATGTTCATAGCAGCATTGTTCACTATTGCCAAAAGTTGGAATGAACCCAGGTGCCCATCTACAGATGAATGGTACATACACACAATGGAATATTACTCAGTTGTAAGAAGGAATAAAGTGCTAACACACAGGATAACATGGATGAATCTTGAAGACCTTATGTTGAGTGAAGCAAGCCAGGCATTAAAGGATAAACAGTAAATAACCTCACAGATAAGAATTAAGGAAATTGAGAAGTCTCAGAGAGCTATTGTCTGTAAGATAGGTTTACAAGAAATAGAAAGTGAAGAGAAGGTTGTGAGCCATCACAATCTATGGTAAAATGATAGTGTTGTTGTGTATTGAAGGGATAGGACAGTAGGGTAGCGATATTATTGGGTTGGGTGGTGCAGGGTTGAATGGTGGGTATATTGGGAAGGGTGGGTTAGAAGGTCCAGGATATGGGGGGGAGGGTTGGGAGAGGGAACAGGTGAACACTGGAGATTTGTGGGTATGAGGCTGAAAGTACAGATGTGGGAATGCTCTTGTGGCAATATGACAAGGAAGGGTCACAGGTTTAGGGTGTTGGTTAAGGAGGAATTTGGGATAGGGTGCACCTGGAGGAGGCTTCTTGGGAGTGTGTGATTGTTCATTCTGTCATAATGTGTTGTATCAGTGGGTGGAGACCCACATAATGAGCAGAAAGGAGTTTGACTCCCATCTTTGGGAGGACCAATTTGTTCAGTAATAGAGAGGCAGGAGTCTCTTAAGAGTAAGGGCATTTCCTAATAGGGGAGGACAAACCAGTGTATCAAGACCTCTTGTTGCATGTAACTATGAATCTTGTCATCCAATGAGTCAAGCCACATGGTCGTCATTGGCCTAGAGGGAATGTGGAAGGAGGAATAGAATAGATCAAACAGGGAGTATTTACAGGTGGTCAGTGTAAATGTTCTGCATTTCCTTACAATGATGGACACAGGACATGGTAAATATCATCAAAATTTATAAAAGGGTATGGTCTATAATGTAAATCATAGTGCAAACCCATGACAATGTTTAATAGCTATGTTTCACTATTTGTATATCAGTTTATAACAATGCTACTGCCCCATATAAAAAGGTATTAATATATGGGGGGAGGAAAAGGGGAAGATGTTGCGTTTATGAGAGTCTTCTGTATTCTGTGTGTGATCTTGCTGTGACCTAAAATTTCTTTGACAACAAAATGAAAAATAGTGAGACACTGGGGAATGAAAGGGGGAAGGTGACACAGTACAGACTGGAAACCAGATATTGCAATGAAGAAAGGCAAAAGGTCAAAAAATTATTTTTTATTTTTCATTTTTTAATATCCCAATCTTTTAATTTTATTTTATTTACAGTTTAAAATAAAACTTTTCTCTCTTACATTTAAACTTATCAGTATCATTTCATTTTTCTATTGTATTCAGCTATTGTAATGGCTTCATCTTTGAAGAAGCTTTGGATCATAGATGGATTACAACTGGGGTGGGAGAGGATCATTGGCGTGGGGTGTCAGGGATGAGGGATGCATGGGAGGAAGTACACCTGTGTATAAATTTAAGATATATAAAAATGTTAAAACATTCATGGGGCATTGTCACAGTGGGTGGAGAATCACTTAATAATGAGCAAATACTGAATTCACATCCTGGAGAGCTCTGCCACATTCTCCAAGTGAGCAGCAACAGTCCCACAAGTGCAGAGGCAGTGACTGGCGGAGGATGATCCACTTATGGGCCCTTCATATTGATGACTAGCCTCATGATTCTTTGCTCTTGAAATTGAAACTTAGCCTATGGTTATGGGGTGCCTAAAGCTTGCCTCCTGGGATCCTCCTTGTTGCTCAAATGTGGCCTCTCTCTAGGCCAAATGCACCATATGAATGCATTACCTTCCTCCCAGTATGGGACATGACTCCTGGGGATGAGCCTTACTGGCACCAAGGAATTGCTACTAAGTGCCAACTAGCAATGTGACTGGAAAAAGACCTTGAATAAAAGTAGGAAAAGGTAAAGATAAATGAGTTTATATGGCTAAGAGACTTCAAAATGAGTCAGGAGGTCATCCCAGAGGTAATGCTTATGAACATCTCAAAAGGATCTCAGAGAATTCCAAAATGGATATCACCCCAAATAGTGGGCTTCTGAGGGCTCTGGAGACACCTAGGTCCTATGTCAGGGGAGAAAGCCCCAGAGGTTGGTGCCTTGCCAGTGGGCCCTACTTTGGAGTTTTTCCTCCTGACAGTGACAGAGCTGGACTCAACTATGTTTTCCCTGTACATGGCTCATCTGTCCCTTCTATTCAAACCTATTCTTGCTCCTGGAGTTTGTAGGTGTACATCCAGAGACTTGAGTCTTTGGGCTGTCCATGTGCCAAGTGGGCCTGGAACCTAGGTGGAGCAGCAATTCCTACTCCACAGCTCATTGGACTCACCCAGGACAAGTGACAGGGAGATGATGATGGACAACAGGTATCCCAGGCAATGGAGAGGGTCTGCAGCTGCAGGCAGAATAACCCCATCCAATTTCCCCATGGGATATAAGCCCTCTCTCAATTGCAGGTAGAGTGGACATCACCATCCCAGACTCCTCAGGATATGAGGAAGAGCTGTGGACTAGAGTGAACTTATTGGTATTCTACTATAGACATATTGTGATTCAAGCAATGGAAGAAATTGCAACATCGATGTGGAGCCAATGGCCACTGGAGGCTCTGGGGTCAGGGGGAGAGGGAAAAGCAGTTGTTATACAGGGGCTTTTTTGGGCCTTGGCATTTGTTCTGAGTGACATTGCAATGACAGATATAGGCCATTTTATATCATCATCATCTACATACAGAACTATGTGGGAGAGAGTATAGTCTACAATGGGAACTATGGTCCATGCTTAATGGTCAAGCCCCAGGATGTGTCTATCAATTGCAATTAATGTGCCACACTAATGAAGGGTGTTTAAGTGGGAGGTTGTTGGAGGTGTGGGAGGTGGGGTGTATGAGAATCCCTATATTTTTGTGTAACATTTATGTAATCTAAGTATCTTTTAAAAATTTATTTTAATTAAAAAAAAACTCAGTATACATATACCTATCTTTGTGTATAAAATTACAAAAATGTAAGAGAATGTGTATTGAATAATGAATTAATAACATTATAAATTCTAATTATTTAAAAATCATAGGGAAATATGTAGACAGCTTTAAATACATGATTCTTGAAGGTTTAGTTAAGTAAAAATAACAAAACATCAATTAAAGGAACAACTAGAGATGGGCCATATTTACATGAAGTTGATATTGTTTATGCCATTTAAATGCACATTAATTTTAGTCCTAAATTTTATGATATACATATAAAGAACTGAAATATATGGATACATGATTTAGACTATAGAATAATTAATAATAAATGAACATGTGCCTTCACATAGTGAGCAAATAGTAAATTACAATGATCCCTATGTTATATCCTTATATGAAAAATTCTTCATGAAATTTGGAATATAATTAACAGAATATAAATGGACTAGATCCTTGTGAAAATTGTATATACATTAATTTTTAAAATATTTTTGTGCACCTATAATATATTAAATGTATGAAATATTCTAATATTTCCCAGTATTACATAATCAATTAATGATAATCTTGTAATTTACAGTATAAATGTTTTAAAATAGTAAGCATCTACATACATTTGCTTGCTAATTTCAACAAAATACTTAATATACAACAGTAAAACATGTATATAATAGTAGATAAATGATTGAGGAAGTTATGAGATATGCAGTAAAAGTTAATCATAAGCCATCAAAACAAAATTTTGATGATTAAGGAGAAATCTTAGAGTCAAAGTAAAAGCAAAAATAGAGCAGTTCTATTTAAAAAGTACAAATATGATTTTTAAATTTAATACTTAGTGTTTAAAATTTTTTGTGTAAAAAATCAAAGAAGTATAGTTTTGTTGGGATAAAATAAAGCATATCCCAAATAATTATTCATTTCATTATGAATGAATAGGTGATCATAGATGATCGTAGTTCATCTATTCCCCTGGGTTCTAATAACTTTCTCTAGCAAAATTCATTTAACACTTATTTTCTGTTTATACATTCAAAAAAATCCCTAAATGAAAAATATATAAAAGGAAAGATTGTGTCATAATTAGAATGAGTTGAGCAAGAACTGCACATTTAATTTTGAATCAACTTGTACACTACAGTGATCTATAAATAAGACATCAAATACAGGGAATAAATAAAAATGTGTCAAAAGATTAAAAAGGTTTTAGTAGGAGTTTGATAGTTGTTCTAGCTCTTATATTAAGGTCTTTGATTTATTTATTTATTTTTTTTGTTTGTTTGTTTGTTTGTTTTTTATTCTAAGCAAACATGTTTCTTTACATCACACAATAATAGCTTGAAATCAGCTTGTCAGTGCAACTCAAGAAATAGGCTAGAAAAAGTTTCCTTAACTATAGGAATTCCAGAGGTTTAATAATAAAAGAAATTATGTAAGCTTTCTGCTGGATGAAAAGTCCTAATGATGTATAGCTCCTTTTTTTTATTAAACATTTACTTGTAAAGTTTAGAGGAAAACTGAATAAATGATGGTTGTGCACTTGTAAATTATATCTGCTATTTTAAAAAAAGAGTGATATCTGTTACTTTTAAAAAACTTTTCTTATATTTTATTTTTAAAGAAGTTTTAAATTACATGAAGCTTACATAAAAAATATAGGGCTTCCCATATATATCATTCCCTCCCTCTCCCAAACTTTTCCCCATTAACATCATCTTTCATTGGTGGTGTACACTTGTTACAATTGATGAACACATATTGAAGCATTGCTACTAACCATGGTCTATAGTTTACATTATGGTTTACACTTTGCACTCACAATTTTATAGATTTTGACAAAATGTATAATAGCCTGTATCCATCATTGTTATATCAAGCAGAACAATTCCAATTTCCCCAAAATGCCCCATGTTACACTTATTCTCGCTCTCCTTCCTCTCAGAACCTTTGATGATAGCTGCCTTTAAATCAATATTACAAGTTCCTCCATTACTAGAATAATAATTAGTCTACTTTGGTCCATATTTGCATTCCCACCTTAGGTTTGTTCATTCCACAATCTTGAGGATTTCAAGATGGTGATGCCCACTTTGTTTCTGATTGAGAGGGGCCTTAGATCCCATGGGGCAGATGGCTGGAACTATCTTGCTTGCAGTTGTAGATACTCTTTGGCTTGGGGATGGGCGTTGTCCATCCTAATCCTTTTCTTAGTTGTCCTGGGTGAGTCTGATCAACAGGAGGGTAGGTGCTGGATGCAACTCTGCTGAGATTCAGGGCTCAACTGGCATATGAATAGCCAGAAGGGTTGAGACTCTGGGACACATATTTAACATGTATACTGCTAATTATAGGTTCAAATAAAAGGGACCTAAGAGCCATGTGTAGGAAAATTATAAATGAGACCAACTCCAATACACTGGGGAGATAGGTTATCATATATTTCAAGGTAAAGTCCACTGACAGGGTGCCAAATTCCTGAGATTGTCTGCCCTGCCTATTATGGCTAGATGTCTCTATCAGTTACTTTTTTTATGAGCTTTTCCTTTATCAACACGCCCACAGCCAACTTCATGGGCTTGTTTCTTAGACTATATATGATGGGATTCAGGGTCAGGGGTACCATGGTGTAGATGATAGAAATTACAGGGTCACAAATAGAAGGAACCTTGAAGTTGGTTTTAGATGACCAATGAAGCCAGTAGAGAGAAATAATACAACAACCCCCAGGTGAGGAAGACAGGTGGAGTAGGCTTTTGACTGGCTTTCTGTTGATGGAATCTTCTGACATTGGAGAAGATGTAGATATAGGAAATGGTGATAAAAATAAAACAGATGCAATCCAAAACTACACTAATAAGGATGGGCACAATTTCTCGTATTAAATTTTCTGAACAAGAAGTAGCTCATAACTGTGGTATGTCACAGAAGAACTGATGGGCCGCATAGACCCACAGAAAGATAAGGAGAAGGTACCAACTGTATGCATCACAGCAGACAGACTCTCACCCAACCAAGATAAAGCCACCCTCTGCATGCACGTGCTCATGTTCATGATGACTTTATAGTGCAGAGGATGGAAAATGGCAGCATAGTGGTCAAAGGACATGGCTGTGAGAAGGAATAGCTCTGCAGCTGCCAATAAAACCACCAGGAAGACTTGGGCAACACAGCCAAAGAATGAGATGGAACTATTGTGGGTCAAGGAGTT
>JAKSZT010001534.1:310392-367796 GCA_026826555.1 Tolypeutes matacus | reverse complement strand
TAATTCATTATTCAATACACATTCTCTTACATTTTTGTAATTTTATAAACAAAGATATGTATATGTGTACTGAGTTTTTTTTTAATTTAAAAAAAATTTTAAAAGATACTTAGATTACATAAATGTTACACAAAAAATATAGGGATTCCCATACATCCCACCTCCCACACCTCCCACAACCTCCACTTAAACACCCTTCATTAGTGTGGCACATTAATTGCAATTGATAAACACATCCTGGGGCTTGGCCATTAAGCATGGATCACGTTGTAGACCACACTCTCTCCCACATAGTTCTGCATGTAGATGATGATATAAAATGGCCTATATCTGTCATTGCAGTGTCACTCAGAACAAATCCCAAGGCCCAAAAAAGCCCCTGTATTACAACTGCTTTTCCCTCCCCCCCCGCCCCCGCAGAGCCTCCAGTGGGCATTGGCTCCACATCGATGTTGTAATTTCTTCCATTGCTTGAATCACAATATGTCTATAGTAGAATACCAATAAGTTCACTCTAGTCCACAGCTCTTCCCTGCATCCTGAGGAGTCTGGGATGGTGATGTCCACTCTACCTGCAATTGAGAGGGGGCTTATATCCCATGGGGAAATTGGATGGGATTATTCTGCCTCCAGCTGCAGAACCTCTCCATTGCCTGGGATAGCTGTTGTCCATCATCATCTCCCTGTCAGTTGTCCTGGGTGAGTCCAATGAGCTGTGGAGTAGGAATTGCTGCTCCACCTAGGCTCCAGGCCTACCTGGCACATGGACAGCCCAAAGACTGAAGTCTCTGGATGTACACCTACAAACTCCAGCAGCAAGAATAGGTTTGATATTTGTGTGGGATGTGGTGGGAGGTGTGGGAGGTGGGCAACATGGGAATCCCAGTGGGTTCCGTGTAATATTTTGGGTAATCTAAGCACTTCTTAAAATATATGTATATATATATATATAAATAACATTTTTGTAAGCAAATACACATATATGCATATATATTTATATATCATTTTGCAAATGTTTGTATGTATTGTGAGAATTTTGATTTTTACCCATAATAATAATTAAAAAAAAAAAAAAGAATAGGTTTGAATAGAATGGACAGATGAGCCATGTACAGGGAAGATATAGTTGAGTCCAACTCAGTCACTGTCAGGAGGAAAATCTCCAAAGCAGGGCCCACTGGTAAGGCACCAGCCTCCGGGGCTTTCTGCCCTGACATAGGACCTAGGTGTCTCCAGAGCCCTCAGAAGCCCCACTATTTGGGGTGATATTCATTTTGGAATTCTCTGAGATCCTTTTGAGATGTTCATAAGCATTACCTCTGGGATGACCTCCCGACTCATTTTGAAGTCTCTTAGCCATATAAACTCATTTATCTTTACCTTTTCCTGCTTTTATTCAAGGTCTTTTTCCAGTCACATTGCTAGTTGGCACTTAGTAGCAATTCCTCGGTACCAGTAAGGCTCATCCCCAGGAGTCATGTCCCACACTGGGAGGAAGGTAATGCATTCATATGGTATGTTTGGCCTAGAGAGAGGCCACATTTGAGCAACAAGGAGGCCCCCAGGAGGCAAGCTTTAGGCACCCCATAACAATAGGCTAAGTTTCCATTTCAAGAGCAAAGAATTATGAGGCTAGTCATCAATATGAAGGGCCCATAAGTGGATCATCCTCCACCAGTCACTGCCTCTGCACTTGTGGGACTGTTGCCGCTCACTTGGAGAATGTGGCAGAGCTCTCCAGGATGGGAATTCAGTATGTGCTCATTTATTAAGTGATTCTACACCTACTGTGACAATGCCCCATGAACGTTTTAACATTTTTATATATCTTAAATTTATGCACAGGTATACTTCCTCCCATGCATCCCTTATCTCTGACACCCCACGTCAATGGTCCTCTCCCACCCCAGTTGTAATCCTTCTGTGATCCAAAGCTTCCTCAAAGATGAAGCCATTACAATAGCTGAATACAATAGAAAAATGAAATAATACTGATAAGTTTAAATGTAAGAGAGAAAATAACTTAAAAAAAAAAAAAACTAAAACTAAAATTAAATTAAAAGATTGGGATATTAAAAGATGAAAAATAAAATAAATTTTTTGACCTTTTGCCTTTCTTCATTGCAATATCTTGTTTCCAGTCTGTACTGTGGAACCTTCTCCCTTTCATTCTCCAGTGTCTCACTATTTTTTATTTTGTTGTCAAAGAAATTTTAGGTCACAGCAATATCACACACAGAATACAGAAGACTCTCATAAACCCAACATCTTTCCCCTTTCCTCGCCCCATATATTAATACCTTTTTATATGAGGGAGTAGCATTGTTATAAACTGATATACAAATAGTGAAACATAGCTACTAAACATTGTCATGGCTTTGTACTATGATTTACATTATAGACCATACCCTTTTATAAATTTTGATGATATTTACCATGTCCTGTGTCCATCATTGTAAGGAAATGCAGAACATTTACACTGACCACCTGTAAATACTCCCTGTTTGATCTATTCAATTCCTCCTTCCACATTCCCTCTAGGCCCATGACGACCACGTGGCTTGACTCATTGGATGACAAGATTCATAGTTGCATGCAACAAGAGGTCTTGACACACTGGCTTGTCCTCCCCTATTAGGAAATGCCCTTACTCTTAAAAGACTCCTGCCTCTCTATTTCTGAACAAATTGGTCCTCCCAAAGATGGGAGTCAAACTCCTTTCTGCTCATTATGTGGGTTTCCACCCACTGATACAACATATTATGACAGAATGAACAATCACACACTCCCAAGAAGCCTCCTCCAGGTGTACCCTATCCCAAATTCCCCCTCAACCAATACCCTAAACCTGTGACCCTTCTTTGTCATATTGCCACAAGAGCATTCCCACATCTGTACTTTCAGCCTCATACCCACAAATCCCCAGTGTTCATCTGTTCCCTCTCCCAACCCTCCCCCCAGTATTCTGTACCTTCTAACCCACCCTTCCCAATATACCCACCAGTCAACCCTGCACCACCCAACCCAATAATATCGCTACCCTACTGTCCTATCCCTTCAATACACAACAACACTATCATTTTACCATAGATTGTGGTGGCTCACAACCTTCTCTTCACTTTCCATTTCTTGTAAATCTATCTTACAGACAATAGCTCTCTGAGACTTCTCAATTTCCTTAATTCTTATCTGTGAGGTTATTTACTGTTTATCCTTTAATGCCAGGCTTGCTTCACTCAACATAAGGTCTTCAAGATTCATCCATGTTATCCTGTGTGTTAGCACTTTATTCCTTCTTACAACTGAGTAATATTCCATTGTGTGTATGTACCACATTTTGTTTATTCATTCTTCTGTAGATGGGCACCTGGGTTCATTCCAACTTTTGGCAATAGTGAACAATGCTGCTAGAACATTGGTGTGCATATATCTGTTTGTGTCTTTGCTTTCAGTTCTTCAGGATATATACCCAGCAGTGGAATCACTGGATCATATGGAAGTTCTATAGATAGTTTTTTGAGGAACCAACAAACTGTCCTCCACAGTGGCTGGACCATTCTACAATTCCACCTGTGGTAGATGAGGATTCCCATTCCTCCACATCCTCTCCAACACATATAGTCTGCTTTTTTTAAAATAGCCGCCATTCTAATGGGTGTAAGATGGTATCTCATTGTAGTTTTGATTTGCATTTTCCTAATAGCTAGCAATGTAGAGCATCGTTTCGTGTGCTTTTTAGCTATTTGCATTTCTTCCTTGGAGAAGTGTCATTTCAGGTCACTTACACATTTTTGAAAGGGGGTGTTTTTCTTTATTTTTGAGGTGTAGGATTTCTTTATATATGCACATATTAAGCTCCTATCAGATATATGGTTGCCAAATATTTTCTCCTGTTGGGTCCATTGCCTTTTTAATTTCATTATAATGCCTTTTGAGGTGCAGAAGTTTTAAATTTTCAGGAGATACCGTTTATTTTTTCTTTTGCTGTTCATGCTTTGTATGTGAAGGTCATGAAGCCATTTCCTATTACAAGGTCCTGTAGATGCTTCCCCACATTATCTTCCAATGTCTTTATGATCTTGGTTCTTATATTTGGAGCTTTGATCCATCTTGAGTTGATTTTTGTATAATGTGTGAGCTGGTGTTCCTTTCTCATTCTTTTGGATATGGATATCCAGTTCTTCAAACACCATTTGTTGAAGAGGCCATTCTCTCCAAACTCAGTGGGCTTGGTGGCTTTGTCGAATATCAAATGACTGTATATGTGAGGATCTATATCAGAACTCTCAATTCGGTTCAATTGGTCACTATGTCTATCCTTGTGACAATACCATGCATTTGTAGTATGGTAGTATGTAGTATGTTTTAAAGTCAGGTAGTGTGTTACCTCCAACTTCTTTTTTCTTTTTCAAAATATCTTTGGCGATTTGGGGCTTCTTATGATTCCAAATAAATTTTGTAGTTAGTTTTTCCAATTCATTAAAAAATATAGTGTTGATTTTTATTGGGATTGCATTAAATCTGTAGATTAGTTTCGGTAGTATAGACATCCTGATGATGTTTGTTCTTCCTATCCATGATCAGCGAATATTCTTCCATTTATTTAAGTCTTCTTTGATTTC
The DNA here is from genome assembly GCA_026826555.1 of Tolypeutes matacus. Lineage (NCBI taxonomy): Eukaryota > Metazoa > Chordata > Mammalia > Cingulata > Chlamyphoridae > Tolypeutes > Tolypeutes matacus. The sequence goes on along the minus strand of JAKSZT010001534.1, from coordinate 363,174 downwards.
CTTCTACAATGTTGTGTAGTTTCTGTATATAAGTCCTTTACATCTTTAGTTAAATTTATTCCTAGGTGTTTGATAATTTTAGTTATTATTGCAAATGATATTTTTTTTCCCTGATTTCCTCCTCAGTTTGCTCATTATTGTTGTACAGAAATGCCACTGATTTTTGGTCATTGATCTTATAGCCTCTGACTTTACTGAACTCCTTCACAAGTTCTAGATGCTTTGTTTTAGGTTTCTTAGGGCTTTCTATGTATAGGATCATGTCATCTGCAAATAGTGAAATTTTTAATTCTTCTTTTCCAATTTGGATGCCTTTTATATCTTTTTCTTGCCTCAGTCCTTGGGCAAGTACTTCTAAGACAATATTAAATAGAAGTGGTGATAGGGGGCATCCTTGTCTTGCTCCAGATCTTAGAGGGAAAGATTTAGGATTTCACCACTGAAGATGATGTTGGGTGAGGGTTTTTCATATATATCCTTTATCATGTTCGGAAAGATTCCTTCTATTCCTATCTTGCAGTATCTGCAAGCCGCAAGCCTTGCAATAGCCTCGCCTACGCGGCATAATCTGCAGACCGCAGGCCTGGCTGTGGCCGCGCCTACACAACCCCCTCCCCCGTTCCCCCCTTTCTTCCCTCTTTCCCTCTTGTCCCTTCTCACCAATCAGAGCTCTTGCCCCAGTTATTGCCTTATTTGGATAACCAATCAGAGCTCTCGCCCCAGTTATTGCCTTATTTGGACAGCCCTGCTTCACCCCCTACCGTTCCCAATTCTGCCCCTCTTCCCTAGCAACTACCAGCCACCCAATAGTGATCACCGCCCCTAGCTGGAGAACCGCCCCGCTGCCTGCACTATATATATACGTTGCACCTCCCCAATAAACTCTCTCTCTTCTCTTCTTCCCCCGCACTCAGAGGACTCGAGTCTTTTCTTACTTGTGCGATCATCACCAGATACCCCCCACACCCGAGCCGTGGAGACCAGGGAGCCCCCAACCTGACGCCACTCCCTGAGAACCTCCTCACCCTCGCCGTTTTCGGAGTGCACGCCCAACGGCACAAGTTTTGCCTGTGTCGCCCCCGGGCCGCAGCTGGGCTAGCCATACCCTCAGCCCGGGAGACCAGCGACATTTGGCGCACAACGTGGGGCACTGCCGGCGGGACCACCGCGGTCTTCAGGATCTGGTAAAGAAAACAAATGTACCTTGTCATTTTCCTTTTGCTTCCTATCATTCTTCTCTTCATCTTTCGTATCTTGCTCCACTGCTTCCCTAGCGCCTCTGAAACCCGTTCCTACCTACAATCTTTTCTCTCCTGCTGCTCATTCTCCTCCTTGTCCTTGTTTCCTTCTTAGCCTCCGGACATGGGGGCCTCCTTTTCCAAGCGCCAGGCGCCGCAGGTGCAGGCTCTGGCAACTCTTCTAGCATGCCACAGCTGTAAAGCCTCCTCCAAACAGCTTCAAACTTACTGGGACCTGCTGCTTCCCTTTAATCCCTGGCTCCTCACGTCTAATCTTTGGGATCCTGATACCTATCGCTTGCTCATCGACAGAGTAACGTCTGCCCTGGAGCATGAGGGCAAGCGCTTCCCTCCTGGCCTCATCCCCACACTCATTACCATCCGCTCCTGTCTCCTCGGCGCTAAGCCTCTAGAAGTCTCCCTCTCAGAGCACTCCTCTTCTGAGGAGGACTGTGAGAACTCTAACGCTTTAGTCTTCCAGCTTAACAACCTCTTGGAACACTCTGATACTGCTTCTGAACCTCTGACAAAAACCATTAACAACCGTGCTCAAAATGGTGCACTTCCGCCTTCTCCACCACCTGAAAAGTGGAAACTTCTATATCCAGAACTCCCCTCCTCCGCTGAGGGCAAAGTTATACTCCCCCCTAGCCCCGTCACCACACCACTTCCTGCCAAACCTCCTGACCCTCCTGCTCCCCCAATCGCTCTGTCGCACCCCCCGCCCCTTTCTCTCCCCAGCGGCCTTGGCACCTCTGCCCCCGCCACTCCCTATCCGCAATATAAAATTCTCAAAAGCAGTGAATTCAAAGATATATGTTTCTATTGACGTGTTGTAACTTGTATTGTGTTTGTCTGGTTGTTCAGTGTCAGTGTATATTTTGATACCTCCGGATAGTAATATTAATTTAATGAATAAAAATTATTATAAGAGCTCTATTCAAATGGCCAAAAATTAAATAAGCGCTTATATTAATAAATAAATATGGATATTAGTTTAAAATAATAAAAATAGTTATACTAAAACTAAACCATTATTCTAATAAGTTTGTTTAATGTTGATGGTAATTGCATGTTGTCAGAAGTTTGCTTAAAAACAGTTTCTAAAATCATTGTGATAAGTAAAGAAGGTATATAGAATGTGCTTTTATTATTAAAAGAAAATAATTTTATCATAAGATAAAATGACTAAGTTATTAAAACAGGGTTGGAGTTTTGTTTTTTCTCGGGGTTTCTCAAGTCATTGGTCTGTTTCAGTGGAAGTTTGCACAGAATTTTTCTCCTGGGTGATCAGTGTGCAAGAGGGAGGGTGTTTTATCAAAGTAGCTTCTTGTGCTTTGGCCTTGACGTGTCCTTGGAGAGACAGGTTTTGTTGCTTTTGGGGGAACATGATGTTTAAACCAGCTTTCTCAAAAAAGCTTTTTGTTTCACACTGTTACAAATGGTTTGGTTTGTTCCCTGGAAGGGGGGTGGAATACTGAAAGTGGTTAAGTTCATGTGATAAAAGTTAAATGAAATACTTAAAAGTGTTGTACAATTAAAAGAAGTTTTCTAATTTTATGACAATTAAAGTTGTATGAATAAAAAGTTCATATAAATACTTTAAAGGTGTATAAAATTGCTGAAAATTTAATAATGTTTCAGTGTAATATTAAACAAAAGTATATCGTTAATAATCATAATTTTAATTATTTTAAAATATAATATGTTATAAAACTACCTCTGTGCCTAAAAATCAAAAGACAGATGCTTTAACTTGTCTGCTTTACTCCACCTCTGCTATACATAATAATAATATTAAATGGAAACTAAAATAGTAAGCACATCAAAGATGTTTTGTAACAAATTCTAAAAGATAAAGTATATTTCAAAAGGTGTTATATTCCTCCCTGGAGGAGCTGGCCATTCTCCCAGGGACTGATGCATAAACCTTAAAATATACTGCCCAGGGAGTGTTGTGTTCCTTCCTGGGGAGGCTGGCCCCTTCCTCAGGAATTAGCAAAATACTCAGAAATTGGCATATTATTATTATTGACTTAAAAGATTGTATTTTACTATTCCTCTTAATCCAAATGATAAAGAAAAATTTGCGTTTACTATTCCTTCTATTAATCATTCAGCTCCTACTGAATGATATCAGTTCAAAGTTTTACCTTAGAGAATGATAACCAGTCCTACCTACATTATGTCAATCCTTTATTCACATTCCATTACAAATTTTACAAAAACAATTTCCTAAGGTTATGATTATTCATTATATGGATGATATTCTTTTTGCCGCTGAGCAATCTTAAGAGCTGAAACAATCATTTCAGCTGGCTAAAGAAATTCTTCCTCAACATGGGTTGCAAATAGCAGAAGAAAAAATTCAAAAACAGGTTCCTTTTCAATATTTGGTGTCAGCCCTAGTCCTGAAGGTTCACTGTGAGGACCTGGTCACCCAGGCTCGCAGTCTCCATTCTAGATTTCATTTCTCGGCTGCCAGCCTGCAACACCTGTTCCCTGACCTGCCCATCGAAACGTGCAAACATCTGGTACGCGGCTGTAAGCGCTGCGCTCCCTTTCTGCCACTCGGGCCCCTGCAGCCCCAAGGAGTTAACCCCAGAGGCTTAAAGCCCAATGCCCGGTGGCAGATGGACGTCACTCATGTCCCATCCTTCGGTAGACTTAAATACGTTCATGTGGTGAAAGACACCTTCTCCGGTCTAATCTCAGCAGTTGCCCTCCCAGGGGAACAAGCTTGGCATTGTATCCAAGCCATGAGACGAGCCATTCTCCTTATGGGAGTTCCCTGGGACCTCAAAACTGACAATGGGCCAGCCTATCATAGTTCCACCTTCGCGGCCTTTCTCAAGCTGTATAACATCACGCACCACTTTGGTGTTCCCTACAACCCCCAGGGACAAGCCATGGTTGAAAGGTCTCACCAACAGCTCAAAATTACTATTTTAAAAGAAAGGGAAATAAACCCCTCGGGCACGCCTGAGGAAATCCTCACGACGGCACTAGTTAAGCTCAATTTGCTTACCTTTGACAAAAACGGTTTGTCCCCCATGCACAAGCACTGGGGGGCATCTTCTCTAGGCACCCCCCCTTCCCACTGTCAGATGGAAAGACCCAGAAACCCAACAGTGGCAGGGACCTCACCCTCTCCTGTGTCAAGGGAGGGGATATGCTTGTGTCTTCCCAGATGGCGCCCCACAACCCATCTGGATCCCGGCCCGAAACGTCAGACCCGCACCGTTGCTCTATGAGAAAGAGACACAGACGACAAAGAGATAGAGAAGAAGCTGAAGAGTGTCGCCTGCAGTCAAAATTCCTGGTAACACCCCCTTTTAAAATCCTCGCCCTTCTCCTTCTATTTCCCTCCTTTTTGCTTGCCAATAATGATCATCAACCTTTTAACTGGACGTTACAGCTTTGGCAAGAAGAAATCACCCTCCGTTATAACGTTACATCCGGCGCTCCCTCTTTTACCCTGCATGCCTGTTGCCTTACCAATATGGGTATTGGCAATCCCAAATTCCCTGTGCTCTACCCCCGAGGCTGCGGCCCGCAAGGCACTAAAATCCCTTCCCTTGACGGGTCCACATCTAAAGCTTGCTACCTATGATATACAGCGAGTACAGGAGAGCCCTCCCTTATAGCAGCCTCGGCACAGGTGTCAGGCTATTACATTTGCCCCTCTTCAACAGGTTCCTCCCACTCCTCCTGCCATGATCCCTCACATTATTACTGTCCCTCCTGGGGATGCAAGTCAATAGCACACGGATGGTCCAATCCCCCTAACAAAGACAAACACATAAAAGCTACAGGCTGGCCCAATCTCACCATAATGGTGCAAAACCCCGCCAGCGTCCAATGGCTATCTGGCCGCACGTGGGGAATTCGGCTCTACATGAGCCATTATGACTATGGCACCTTTTTCAAAATACAAAAAACACAGCCCTCTCCCCCACCTGCCACTGCAATTGCAGTTGGTCCCAACCCAATCCTCAACCCTCCTGCCACTCCTGCACCCACTAACAGCCTGTCTGACTCATATATCAATATTACTAACTTCAACACCCCCCCTCCTACCCCACTACCCCTGCTTCAAATCCACAACCCGTTTCTGTCCCTCCTTACTGCTTCTTTCACCAATTTAAATGCCTCCAACCCCAATCTCACCCAGGATTGCTGGTTGTGCCTCTCCTCCATTCTACCCTACTACGAGGCGATTGCTGTTAATGCTTCCTACAAAGATTCTTCAGAAGAGAGTCCTGCCTCTTGCAAATGGAATCATACTAAGGGCCTAACTATTCAGTCTGTCTCTCATAGTGGGCTTTGCATAACTAAAATTAATGGCACCGTCACTTCCTCTATGCAGTCTCTCTGCAATTATACCTTATCTCCTAATTCAAGTACCAAGTTTTTGATCCCCCACAATGATACGAAATGGCTCTGCTCTTCAACAGGTCTAACACCGTGCCTGAGCGTCGCCACCCTCAACACCAGTGGAGAAACCTGTGTGCTCGTTACCATCCTTCCCCGCATTTACTTCCACACTAACGATCAATTCCTTGCATCTTGGCAGCATCAACTACTCCCGGACTATGTACAGAAACGTGAGATCATCACTGCAATAACTCTTGCCTCACTCCTAGGTATCGGTGGGATCACCCTCGGAGCTGCTGCTCTCGGCACACAACAGACCGCTCTTTCCTCCTTGCACATGGCTGTAGATGAAGATATTGCCCGTATAGAAACTTCTATCTCTCATTTAGAAAAATCCTTAAACTCTCTGTCAGAAGTAGTCCTCCAAAATCGTAGAGGACTCGACTTCCTCTTCCTGAAACACGGGGGGCTGTGTGCCGCGTTAGGGGAAGAATGTTGTTTCTATGCCAACCATTCCGGCCTCATAAAGGACAACATGGCCCAGCTGAGGGAAGGCCTGGCTAAGCGTAAAAGGGAGTACGAGGCCCTTAACGGCAACACCTGGACCTCCTGGGGATTTGACAAACTCCTCCCTTACCTCCTCCCCTTCCTTGGCCCTTTAATACTCATTCTACTCCTCCTCTCTCTGGGCCCTACCCTCTTTAAAAAACTTTTACAGGCGATCCGCAACTCCCTCTTCGACAAGCCGATGACCGTCCGCTACCAGCGAGTCCAAACCCGTGAGGTCGACTATCTGCACCTCTCCAACAACAACCAGTCCTTCGTCTGCCCCAACCAAACCGACCGTTCACCCCTCTAACCCCCTACCCTGCCCTTTTCCTTCCCTATGCACGGCCACACTCCTCCACCCAACATAACTTGGCCAAGATAGTGCCAAACTGGTGAGCCAATGAAGGGCAACATAGCCAGGCACCTAATAGCCAACCTAAGACAGGGCCCCAGCCACTGTGAGACTTGCAGGACTGTTGTTCAATGACGGGCAACTGAACCTCGTAACATAACTGGACAACCTAAGACAGGAACCTAGCTGATTGTTGCCATGGCGCCTGGCTCAATCATTGCTGCTAGAGTCTCCGAAGACGGGTAAGATCCGGTCTTTATACAGCACGATTCCGACCTAAGACAGACACAGTCCCTTACTTTGCTGCCTCCTAATGATGCTGGGTCAGCCCAAAGACGGGTAAGAGCTACAGGTGCCTCAGCCGGCTATGACCTAAGACAGGCCCAGCTCCCTATCTGTTGGCCTAAAAAGAAAAAAGGGTGGAGATGCAGTATCTGCAAGCCGCAAGCCTTGCAATAGCCTTGCCTACGCGGCATAATCTGCAGACCGCAGGCCTGGCTGTGGCCGCGCCTACACAACCCCCTCCCCCGTTCTCCCCTTTCTTCCCTCTTTCCCTCTTGTCCCTTCTCACCAATCAGAGCTCTCGCCCCAGTTATTGCCTTATTTGGATAACCAATCAGAGCTCTCACCCCAGTTATTGCCTTATTTGGACAGCCCTGCTTCACCCCCTACCGTTCCCAATTCTGCCCCTCTTCCCTAGCAACTACCAGCCACCCAATAGTGATCACCGCCCCTAGCTGGAGAACCGCCCCGCTGCCTGCACTATATATATATGTTGCACCTCCCCAATAAACTCTCTCTCTTCTCTTCTTCCCCCGCACTCAGAGGACTCGAGTCTTTTCTTACTTGCGTGATCATCACCAGATACCCCCCACACCCGAGCCGTGGAGACCAGGAAGCCCCCAACCTGACACCACTCCCTTAGAACCTCCTCACCCTCGCCGTTTTGGAGTGCACCCGAACGGCACAAGTTTTGCCTGTGTCGCCCCCGGGCCGCAGCTGGGCTAGCCATACCCTCAGCCCGGGAGACCAGCGACACTATCTTTTGCATTATTTTTATCAGGAAAGAGTGCTGTATTTTGTTGAATGTTTTTTCTGCATCTATAGTGAAGATCATGTAATTTTTTCTTTCACTCTTTTTATGTAGTGTATTACAATGATTGATTTTCTTATGTGAACCATACTTGCATACCCAGTATGAAACCCACTTGGCATGGTATATAATTCATTTGATATGTTGTTGAATGTCATTAGCAAGTATTTTGTTGAGGATTTTAGCATCTAGGTTCATTAGACAGATTGGTCTGTAATTTTCCTTTCTTGTGGCATCCCTGCTTGGCTTTGGTATTAGGGTAATGTTGGCATCATAGAATGAGCTAGGCAATGTTCTTTCTACTTATGTTTTTTGGAAGTGCTTAAGCAGGATTGGTGTTAACTCTTTCCAGAATGTTTGGTAGAATTCTCCTGTTAAGAAGTCTGGTCCAGGGCTCTTCTCAGCTGGGAGGTTTTTGATAACTGAATCTTTCTCTTTGCTTGCAATTCGACTGTTGAATTTATCAATTTCTTCTTTTGTCAATGTAGGCTGCTTATGAGTTTCTAGGAATTTGTCCATTTCCTCTAAATTATCATTCTTGTTGACAAAAATGTTTTCAAAGTATCCTCTTATGATACTCTTTATGTCTGTGGGGCCAGTGCTGATATCCACTTCCTCATTTCTCATTTTGTGCATTTGCATCTGCTGTCTCTTTTTCTTTGTTCATCTGGCTAAGGGTTTGTCAGTTTTATTGATCTTCCCGAAGAACCAGCTTTTGGTTTTGTTTATTTTTTCTAGTGCTTTCTTATTTTCTATTGCATTTGGTTCTGCTCTAATCTTTGTTATTTCCTTATTTCTACTTCCTTAGGAGTTAGTTTGCTGTTGTTTTCCAGTTCCTCCATGTGTGCACTTAGGTCTTCAATTTTAGCTCTTTCTCCCTCTCTTTTTTTTTTTTTTTTTTGATATATGCTTATATGGTTATGAATTTCCCTCTCAGTACAGCTTTGACTGCATCGCAAAGGTTTTGATATTTTCTGTTGTCATTTCATTCGTTTCAAGGTAGCTACTGATCTCTTTTGAGATTTCCTCCTTGACCTACTGTGTGTCTAAGCATCTGTTGTTTAACTTCCATATCTTTGTGCATAATCTGGTTATCTGGTCCTTAGTGATTTCCAATTTTATTTCATTGTGGCCAGAGAAATTACTTTGTAAAATCTCAATCATTCTGAATTCATTGAAAGTTGTTCTGTGGCCTAGCATGTGGTCTAAGATTACGATCCATGTGCACTAGAGAAGAATGTAAATCCTGCTGTATTTGGGTGTAGCATTCTGTTCTTATCTATTAGGTGCAGATACTCTAATGTATTATTCAAAGCCTTTGTTTCTTTATTGATTATCTGTCGAGATATTTTGTCTAATGGTGATAATGGTTTATTCAAATTCCCCACTATAATTTTAGAGGCATTTATGGCTCCACTTTGACTTTCCAGTGTTTGCCTCATGTATTTTGAGGTGCTCTTATTAGGTGCATAAATGTTTATGATTATTATTTCTTCCTGAAAGATTACCCCATTTGCTAATACATAGTGTCCAAATTTGTCTATTACAATAATTTTTCATTTAAAGTCTAAATTGTCCGATATTAGTATAACTACTCCCACCCATTTTTGGTTGTTGTTTGTTTGTAAAATTGTTTTCCAGGCATTCATTTTCAGCCTCCTTGAATCCCTGGGTCTAATGTGCGTTTTTGTAGACAACATATAGATGTGTCATATTTCTTTATCCATTCTGCCAATCTGTGTCTCTTGACTGGAGTGTTTAATCCATTAACATTCAGTGTTATTACTCTCAATGAATTTCTTACACCAGCCATATTTTCTTTGGGTTTATGTGTGTCATATGTTATTTTTATTTCTCTCCCTCTTTTTTTTTTTTTAGTTGTTCTTGCACTCTCTAACTCTCTCTCTCTCTTGTTTTTTTCCTTTCAACCTGTAGAACTTCCTTTAGTATTTCTTGAAGGCCAGGTTTCTTCTTGACATACTCTCTTAATTTCTGTTTTTCTGTGAATATTTTGAACTCTCCATCATTTTTGAATGCCAGCTTTACTGGATAGAGAATTCGTAGCTGGAATTTTTTTTCTTTGAGTACTTTGACTATGTCATACCACTGTCTTCTTGCCTCCATGGTTTCAGATGAGAAATCAGCACTTAATCATATTGAGCTTTCTTCTAAGTGATGGTTCTCTTTTCACTAGCTGCCTTGAGTATTTTTTCTTTGTCTAGAGCATTGGACATTTTGACAAGTATATATCTTGGAGTAGAACTATTAGGATTAATACTGTTTGGGGTATGCTGTGTTTTCTGGACATGTACATCCATCTCCCTCAATAAGTTTGGGAAATTTTCAGCCATTATATCCTTCAACACTCCTTCTGATCCCTTTTCCTTCTCTTCTCCTTCTGGCATGCCTATAATGCACATGTTTGTGCATTTGTGTTGTCATTTAAATCCTTAAGTCCCTGATGGATTTTTTCTATCTTTTATCTATCTGTTCTGCTATCTGTTTTATTTGATGTACTGTCTCCCACATCACTAATTCTTTCTTCTGCCTGTTCAAATATGCTGTTATGTGAATCCAGTGTCTTTCTGATTTCTTGGATTGTGCCACTGATCACCATCATATCCGTTATCATTTTATGTATGTTTACAATTTCTTCAGTATGTTCTCCCAGTGTCTTCTTAATATCCTTAATCTCTTCCTTCACTTCATTAAGTTGGTCCAGGATATTTGTTTGGACAGCTCTGATTAGTTGTTTGATGTTCTGAATCTCTTCCTGATTTTTAGTTTGTTCATTGGATTGGTCTATGTCTTCCTGTTTCTTAGTATGGTTTGAAATTTTTTGTTGCCCTCTGGTCATCATTCATCTTGATGAGTTTATTCAATTGGTTAGCTTCTCTTTCTGCTTAGAATTGTGTGTTTAGCTGCTGGTTTTGTGTGTGTGTTAACTTTTCTCTTTGACACTTTGTTCTTGTTCTATTTCCTTGCTGTTTTCTATGTTCCCCTGAAAGAAACAATTTGGGCCAGAGAAATTAAAAGAGGTAAAAAAAGAATAAGGATAATAGTAATAATATTAAAAATTAGAAGAGGGGCCATATAAGACTTAGCAAAATGAATATTTAACTCATGTAAGCAGTGTAGAGTAATAGGAATAAAAAAATGGAGTACCTACAAGTAAATGGGAAACTAAATAGAAAAAATATATAGAATGATTTAAAAGGCCAGAATGATGAGGAGAGAGACAAAGAGAAAAGAAAGGGCAGAAAAAAAGTTAATGAAAAAAAAAAACAGAGTAGACAAGATAGAAATCAAAACCAGTAAAGTTGAAGACTAATAAAAAAGGTGCAATGTAAGAAACACAACAGAAAGCACAAGATAGAAAGTTGAAGGAAGGAAAAAGAGATAGCATTCATAGACAAAATCTGTATACTGAGAAAATGGGAAATCAAGGAAGAAGAAGCACAGCAAAGAAGAAACAAGCTAGCAGCACCTAATTTTAAAAAAGGGCTGGGAACTTGAGGGAAGAGGAAAAAAACAAGAAAGAAAACAAAACTAAAAAACAAAAACAAAAAATCCCTGAACACACACAAGCAATCAGTCAAACAAAGCTAAGAAAGAACAGTGTTCCTTCTTAGACCCTTGTGGAGTCTCTCAGGCTGCCTACGTTCATCAATCCATTACCTTGCAGGCTTCTCTCTGCAGGTTTTGAGGTGGGTTTTAGTGAGTAAATTCTCTTTTTTCTAAGTAACTTTTTTTCTTTTTAATTAAGGGACCCAAAATAAGCTAGTACAAAAATAATGTCTATGTTTTCCCTGTCCTAGGGTATCAGCTGGGTGTAGATATCTTGGTGGATCACTACTATTATAGGAGCCAGGAATCGAACTAGGGACCTCATATATTCAAGGCAGAAATTCCTCCACTGATCTACCTTTCTAATTGGGTCAGTTAGCTCTTCAGAAAGCTATTCAGTCACTTTCCCCTAGGCAGGTTTCACTCTCCTTTGGCAGCAGGATTCAGCAAGCTGTATGAGCAGATCCCTCCTCAACTCTCCTTGTCAGGTTGAGTTCCCTTTTGAAATTCAAATGGGACCCTGATGACTAAGTATACCACCCCAAAATGATTTTCAAGCCTTTCCTAAACCACCACCTCCTCCCCCTGGGACCCTAAATAGGCTCTTGAAAACTTATTAAGCGCTTCTCACTGCCTGACTCCCTTAGGGGTGTTGAAATTCTGATAGTCCTCAGCATGATCTATTAAATTGGCTGACTCTGCCCTCTCTCAAGCCAAGCCTCTGTATCCCAGGGTGGTTAGGTAAATCAGGCTTCCTCAGCAGAATTGCCTCTCCCCTCAGCCTGGTGCCACTTTGAGCCAGCTGGTGTACTCCCCAAAGCTCTAAAGGGGTTCAGGCAACCAAACCCACCAAAAGGAACCCCCTCTGTACCCTTTGCCAGAACCCTCCCACTTTTGGAGAATGCTCCCTCTCACTGGGTGGCCTGTTGGAGTAGGGCTCACCCTGGCCCCCTGCCCTGAGGGTGGGGCTTAGCCATCTGTGTTTTCCAGGAACAGGGCTAAAAACTCATAGTTTTATCTTGAGAAATCTATTTCCCTGTCCAGCTCCCTCCAGATCTATGCCCCAAAGTCTCCCACTCCATGGGCTCTCAGAACAGCTCATTTGGGTAGGATCCTGTCCCCAATCAGCTGTCTTTTGCAAGAGAGATGGTGAGCATCCACTTAAACCAACACCATCTTGCCTTCCTATACTGAGATTTTTAAAATTGTTATTTTTTTGCAGAAATCTTAAAGAAAAGCAGGAAATATTTTCCTGAATTCTGAAAAACATTTTTAAAATGTTATTCTTCTTATTACAATGGATTAATATAAACATCCATCTTTTTTAACAAAACGTGATGACATAGTAAGGTTAATTTTGACTAATAATCTCTTATCATATAGGGCATATCACTAACCAAGTGAGAAGTCTGCATTAGACTAAACCATTTGCTGCTCTATTTTTATTATGTCTACTAAGCAATTCCTAAGCACGTAATTTCAAGACTCAGTATGATAATCAAATTTGTGTGGATTGTCCCTTATTTTCAGCCTGTCATTTTACTATGGAAAATAAGGCAAAGGTACCTACCCTCTTTAACCTTTTAAAAGGGACATTCACAGTGTTGTTGCAATGATTACATCAGTAATGCATGTGCTTGTAATAGGCAATCAAAACTGCTGATGATTCTTAGTCAATTATTATTCACTGAGAATATTTTGGCTTTATACTGAATATACTCATGCAGATTCTTTGTAGAAGCCTCTTTGAAATATTAACTTATGTTTGCCCAGCATGATTCTCCCATAACAACCAAAATTAAATAAATGTGGGAAACTTTTGAGCATCAAACCCAGCCTTAGACAATCTAAGCAGCATGGCACCATCTGATACCAGGAGAATTCCTCTGGCCATGGTCACCATTTGCTGTGCTGAGGCTCAATGGAAACCTCTTGTTTTGTCACCCACCTGAGCTTCTGGACAATGCCCACCCCAAAACAAATCATTCCCCACCTTTCCATAGAGAATGAATGGTCTAAAAGGAGAGAATTCTTTATTTCTTAAATTCCAAATCTCTACATTCTTTACACATTTTTCATAGGGCATTTGTATAGATTCCCATGCAGTTAAAAAAAATATTTTTACACACAGTTGTTCCCTTATGTCTGTTTTTGGAAAAAAAAAAAAAAAAGAGAAAAGAGACAATAAAAGAAGCACTGCTTTACTAGCAAGCTTGCAACAAAGAATGTGTGACTTACTAAATACAAGCAAGCAATTAAAAAAATCTAAAACCATGATACTTTGTGAGGAATACAAATATATTATTGTTTTAAAACAATTTTTACCTATGCATGTTTATTTTTCAGCCAGAATTGTGATAAACAAATGATTAAAATAAAACAAACCATTCTGCTTTAATTATTCATCAAAAATGATAAGGGTAAAAATAAAAATTCCCTTTTGTGCTTAGGCACACAAAACGTGATTCAAATGATTTGGCCTGTAAGTTCTGGACCCATATTAATTGTTGGTTCTTGAAAAATATTCATGCGTGTGTGTGTGTGTGTGTTTTGGTTGAAGATCCAAAGTGTGCTATCAGATCTTAACTGTGATAAAGGTTGAGAGTGGAAATTAGTGATTTCAACACTAACATTTTGGGAAGAAATCTGATCTGGCTTCATATTTATACCAACAGTTGTTATAATCATGTTTTTAAAAGTTATATATGCCAAAGCATAATATTTTAACATAAAATATTGATAATGTGATAAAATTGAAACTGAGGTGCAATAAGAAGAGTGCATATTTATATATATGCATATATATGCATTTATGTGTGTGTAGGGGAAGATATATGCAAATATAGCTCATGGATATAGGATGTTTGATACTTGATAAAAGTATAAGTAATGTATATAAAAGAACTCAAAGGCTCTAATGTTTCAGAACCAAATAAGTCTTCATTACTAATTAGTATATTTCATTCCAGATTAGCCAAGGGTCAGCACTATGTTTTCAGTTAACCATGTAGAAAAGCACTGTGTTGCAACTGACCAGCTTAGGTTAACCCTGTATTCCCACAAATAATAAGAGGAAAATACCTCTATTCTTGTAAATATAAGAGTATTTTATTTGGTAAAGAGCTTTCTAGTCATAAAGTCTCCAAAACTGTCTTCCTGGCCTTTGTCTCAGGCTGTATATGATGAGATTAAGAAAAGTTACAAAACAAAACAGAAATCAGACTGAGTGAAATCAGGGAATAATGTAGAACCTAAAACGGATTTTTAGTAAACTATGGAAACAGTTGGGAGAAAAGCACAACAATGGCCCTGTGTGGGAGGCAAGTGGAATAGGTTTCTGTCTGTCCCTCTTCAGAGGGAATCTTTCTTACAGCAGCAATTATATAGATGCATTAAATTACATTGAAGATATGGCAGCAGAAATCCATTACTACACTAATGAAAATAAGCATAATATCTGCAATTACAAGCATTAGTTACAAGCTACAGCTTGCAATAATAACTGGGTAAAATCAATGAACAATTGTTGAATTCAATTGACTCCACAGTAAGTTAAAGAAAAGATGCCTGCTCTATCTATGTGTGACATCAAGCCACCCCAAAGCAAGGCTCAAATACCATCAGCACAATATGCCCATTTCCTAATAATTTCACAGTCCAGGAATGGAAAATGGCAGAATAGCAACAATGAACTTTGGTGTGAGGAGGTACAAACCAGTAGCTACTGATAAAGGCACCAGAAAGACCTGGGCAAGACCTACAGGGAATTAGATGGCATTGCTGTGAGTCAAGGATTTGAAAATGGTCTTGGATACAATGGAAGAAATGAGACAATGAACAAAACATAAAGAAAGGATTATTTTATTAGGCAAAATATATTAAAAACTTTTTAAAAAATCAAATTAATTTAGGAAATTTTAAATGATATGAGAAATATAATAGAAATATAACAAAGCTCAAAAATTGTTATTGATTTATATGTTGATTTAATAGCGCACAAATATCAATTCATAGACAAATTAAGAATTTAATTACTGGGATAAATTCAGTTGGAAGGAAAATATATGGATAGAAATCTTCTCACATAACTCATATTAAATGGTTTAATAATACAAATTTTAAATTTTTATTAAATAAGTGTAACCAAAGAGATTGGGGAAATATTGTATCACATATAATGGGAAAGTATTAATATCAGTGCTAAATATAGATTTCTTACAAATGGACAGGAAAACCGATATAAGACAACTCTATGAAATAGAAACATCATCAACATGCATAGGAATGTACAATTCACAGAGGATACAATCTTTCCAAGTAAAAATTAAAATTCAGTGAACAGGAATATCAAAATTAAATAACAATGGGATTATTTATCCCTATGACACTGAAAAATTTTGAAATAATCTGTCACTAATTGCTATTACAGATATGGGGAAAAGGGCACTTGCTCACATTTTTGTTATTTTTTGAAATAATAGTATTTATTGTGTGTTTTGTTTTATTTCACCAATGCAAATACATATAATTCTAATGCCAGCAATCCCATTCCTGGTTACCTAACAGACTGAAGTGAAAGCCCCTGTATTTTCTGATGTACATGTGAGTGTACTAATTACAGAGCCTTTAAATAACAAAGGGATGCCTGGAAAGTCTCCAGAGAACATGGATGTGATGTCTCAGGGGAGACCAGGGGGAGGATCAGAATTTGAGTGTCTTTCTAAGCAACTAGAAGAAATTTGGCTTTAACAGTGAGACATACCCTCTGGCTTAGGTTTAAATGCTGTTAGGAGTGAAAATCTTTTACACTGTCAGGTTCTATGCATATTTTGAAGTTGAAATCACATGCATTAGCAAAAGTGGGTGTGACAGAAAAAGGGGACTTGAGGGGGGAACTGCTGATCCATTTGATATGGACATTATGCTTCTCTCACACTTACAGGGAAGCAAAAATTGAAGCAGCCTCTGGAGAATTACCTGCTGTGCAAAAACATTTTCAGTACTCATGAATGATTAAGAAATATGGTAGAAAAGTGAATATGCAGAGCTCTGTGGATATAGATTGGGTTATTTTCAGGCTCGGTGCTCTAATAAGCTTCTCAAGGCAGGTGGACCTGGGAAGCTTATAGTGGGTGAGTTTTGCACAGCAGGCAGTTCTCCAGAGGCTCCCTCAACACTGGCTTCCCTGTAGGGGTGAGAGAGGCATGATGCCCATCAAAGGGATTTGCAGTCCCCCACCTCACCTGCAAATTGGAGCCATTTGGCTTCCCCCTCAGGTGCTCCATTGCTCTCACACCCATTTTGGCAAATCTTCTTGACTTTAACTTCCAGATATACATAGAATCTGACAGTGTGAGAACATATCCATTTCTACCAGCATTTAATTCTAAGCCAGATGATATGTCTCCACATTTAAAGCCAAATTTCTTCTTCTTTTTTTTTTTTAAAGATTTTATTTATTTATTCATTTATACCCCCCTTGCTGCTTGTGCTCGCTGGGTCAGCTAACCACACCGCGCGGGCGGGCTTGCCTTCACCAGGAGGCCCCGGGAACCGAACCCGGGTCCTCCCATATGGTAAACGGGAGCCCTACTGATTGAGCCACAGCCGCTTCCCCCAAATTTCTTCTAATTGCCTAGAAAGACCCCCAAATTCTGATCATCCCCCTAGTCGCCTGTGAGATATTACCTCTATATCTAGGGAGACTTTCTAGGCATTCCTTTGGTATTGAAGGAATCTGTAATTAGCATTGCCACATATCCATCTGAAAATATTGAGGATTTTACTTCAGTCTGATAGATAATCAGGAATAGGGCTACTGGAACTAGATTTATATGACTTTGCATTGCTGAAATAAAGCAAATCATAACAAAAAGCCTATTATATCATAAAAATAACAAAAAATGTTCACAAGTATCCTTTACCCCATATCTCTAATAGCAATTAGTGGCAGATTCCTTAATTTTTTTCCAGTATCATAGGCATAAATGGTGTCCATTCTTGTTTAATTTTTGATGTTCCTGTACAATGAGTTTGAATTTTAGTGAAAAAGGTGTTATTCTCAGTGAATCTTATATTCCTATGCATATTGATGATGTTTCTTTTTCATATGGGTGTTTACATATTTGTCTGCCTGTCCATTTGTAAGAAATCTTTATTTAGGGTTGATATTAAAACATTCCCTTTATATGTGATACAATTTTTGCTTAATCTCTTTAGTTATACTTATTTAATGACATTTTAAAATTCATATTTTAACCCATTTAAGATGAATTATATGTGGAATAAAAATGATGTCCATATATTTTCCTTCTAGATGGATATTAATATCTCAATACCATGCAATTAAATTCTTAGTGTATAGTGAACGGATGCTCTTTGCTCTATTAAGTCAAATATAAATCAAAATCAATTTTATAGTTTTGTATAGGTTCTCTGATTTTTTTTTTCATTTGGTTTAAAATTTCTTAACCTAATTTAATTTTTAAAATAGTATTTTAAAATATATTTTGCATTATATAACAGGTTCTTATTTAAGAATTACATATTGCTTCCTTTTTGCCATTTTATCCAAAGCTGTTTTCAACTCCTTGACTCAGAGCAATGCCATGTAATCCCCTGAATATTTTGCCAAAGTTTCTTTGGTGCTTTTTTCAATAGCTGTGGAGCTGTACCTGCTCATGTCAATTTTCATTGGCTGCTCTGCTGCCATTTGCCATCTCCTGCACTGGGAAATTATTATACAAGCAGGCACTTTGTGTTGGTGGTGTTTGAGCTTTGTTTTGGGGTTAGTTTTATGTTACTGTGGAATCAATGAAATTCAAAAATTGTTCATTGATTTTACCCAGTTATTATTATTGCAAAATATTTATTGGAACTAATTGCTTATACCTACAGAAATTAAGCTTATTCTCAATAGTATAGTAATGGATTTCTTCTGCTATATCTGCATTATAATTTAATCTATAGCATCGCCACTATCAGAAAGATTCCTCTGAAGAAGGACAGACAGAAACTATTCCACTTGCCTCCCACACAGGGCCATTTTGGCACTTTTCCTCCCAACCGCTTTCATTGTTCAACAAAAACCCATTTTAGGGTCTACATTATTCCCTGAATTCACTCAGTCTGATTTTTTTTCTGTTTTGTCTCTTTTCTTAATCCCATCATATACAGCCTGAGAGCAAGGCCATGAAGACAGGTTTGGAGAAATTATGACTAGAAAACTCTTTACCAAATAAATACTCTTGTATTTACAAGAATATAGAGGCATTTTCCTCTTATTTGTAGAAGTACAGGGTTAACCTAACCTGGTCGGTTGCAGCACAGTGCTTTCTACATGGTTAACTGGAAACATGGTGCTGACCCCTGGCAAATCTGGAATGAAATATACTATATATTTAATAATGAAACCATGCTCGGGTGTGAAATATTACAATTTCTGAATATTTTAATATATATATATCCTATATCATACATGCTATGTGCATTACAAACATCTGCATATATCCTCCTACACACACACACACGTATGTTTGTGTGTGTATATATATATATATAACATTAGAAAATGTGCACATTGATATTAGACACCTGGTTTCTCTTAGGCTTTCTAGGTTTCTCTTTACTGAAACTGCTCACACTTTCACACTTCCTGGTTTTGGCTGAATGACTAGAGAGTCCTAAAAGTTCCCTTCTCAAATAAGACTCTTGCTTGCCTGACACCAAATATCTCCCATGCATCTTCGTTTTTGTTTCTGAGAAGGTGTTGATCCTGTGTGACTTAGAAGTCACTGGGCTGGACCTGGATGTTCTAGACCTCTCTAATGTTGCATTACACTTTCTTGATCGTGCTGTTTTATATATTTTTTCTTGTTAAAAAAACCTTCCCTGAGTATTCATTGATAATCTGCATGCTATTACATAAATCCATATAACTAGCACAGGAATCAGTAAACATTTCCTCCTATTTTAACAATAAATTCATAAATGTCATTGAAGAAAAAAGAGGAGAGGTGCATCTTACTGGGACATTTACGCATCCCAAGAATATGTGGTTCTCCTGATCCTGCATCAATTGTAACATTTACTACACTCAAATATATATATATACTTTTTTTTTTTTTTTTTTTTGAGGAACTGGTTCGAGGATTGAACCCCAGACCTCATACGTGGAATCCAGTTCTCAACCACTGAGCCACATTGGCTTCCCTGAGTTGTTTTTATTGTTTGTTTGCTTGTTGTTTGCTTTTCTTTCTTTCTTTTTTTTTTTTCTTTTGGAGGCACTGGGAACCAAACCCAGGACATGTGGAAGCAGGTGTTCAACCTCTTGAGCCACATGTGCTCCGCATGTTTTTTTTTTTTTTTGGCTCAACAGTTTAAAAATATAGAGGTTTTTTATCTAAAAATTTTTTTCTTCTAATTGCAGAAATAGTTGCTTCATTTTCTTGTATTTAACCATGTTATTCAATTCTTAAAAATTATTTGGAAATAGATATTATTCGTAGTCTCTATTCTCACTGACTACTAAAGGGAATTGACATATTTTAAATTGTATTATATGTGGCTTGTCAATATTCCTTTTTCCCACTGCTATCCAAACTCTACCCTAAGGAACTATAGGAGGAAAAAAGTGTTACAAATAAACTTGGCAACTTCATTCAGATAACTCTACCCATTGGAATATATATATATTCTTTAATATTTTAATATACCTTCCTGAATCATAAACTTAATGGAAGTATAAATGTACAGCAAACACATTTTTTTTCAGCTTAAGAGACATTAATCTGAATGTACTGGAAGAAAGTCAAGGATTTAAACCTTCTCTTTACTCCAGCAGGCAAAAGGTTTTCCTGTTTTTATACTAAAATACTTTATTGAAACTTTAAAATTGATATAAATTTTATATTATTATAAAATATTTTATATTAAATATAATTTTCAAAGCATTTATTCTTAGAAAATTTTGGCTTTGATTTTGAAGGATGAGATATGTTCTGTTTTTAACCACTATTATGAATTACACATACCAATGATTTAGAAAAGTTAAATATATAATAGCAAAGCCTTAAAATGTTTAAGTTCAATATTAATTAATCACTAACTTACTTTGAATGTTCACATTATCTTTGTATATAAATTTATAATTACATACACACATAAAATTATTCATCAAATATAATGATTGAATATAGTTGTTTACTGTATATATCCTAGTAATGCTAAATTTTCCCCTTACACTTAGATGCTTTTTGTTTCTGTGTATTACACAGGAATTAATATAGTCCCTAATGTCAGTTATTTTTTCATCTCTCACCCCACATTTTGTATTCTGTATGATCTCTCTAAATAAAGATGGGGTAAAATTAGATTTAGGATTCAGTATTCAGCCATAATTCTCCCATTGGCTTCATCTCCTTTAATAAGGTTTCAAATGTTAATATCTTTCTGTCTCAATGTTATTTTTATCCCTAACATTTGTGTGATAGATGATCATGGATTCACTGTGATTACCACCTGGTTTAATCAGCATAAAAACTTCAATGAATAGTAACAGCAATGAAGGATATTGTGATTTGGACTTAGTATCTGAATAATAACTTTCCAATATAGGTGAAGACTCATGATTTAACTTAATGAGACCATTATGTACTCATGAGATACCAAAATTTTATCAAATTAAAAAATATAAGCCTATGTTTATTGCAAGAGGAAAGCCGTGAATAATTAGTTAACTGAAATTGCAAAGCAATTGTGAATAATTTTTTTAAAAAACTACTGAACAGAAGAATTTAGAGAACAATTAAGATAAATTAAATAGTTTAATGCTAAAAGCATAATAATGCATGAGACTACCTCATAATTCTAATTTTTAAAGAAATATTTGATAAATAGCATCATTACATGATATTATAATTGAAGTTTGTATTTATTTCCAATAATTTAGTTACATATAATGCAGGATAATTAAGAAAAATGAGCTATTTGGAAATAATTTTATGAGAACTTGTAGTATATCTATAATCTCATATCAAGAGAAAGAATTTTTTTTACTTATGTAAGTCAAAAATCATATTTTTTCATTGTAAACTTAGTATAAAATTATAAAGAAAAAATAAAAACATAAAAAAATAAAATAACCTATTTATTGCTTTCTTCTTACCCTAAAGTTGACAAGCCACCTAGATATGATACAGTCTAAAACATTTTGTTTCTATTATTTGATATTTAATATTTGAATATGTACTAAAAATACTCCATTATAAACAAAATATAATACATTTAGGTTAATCTTAACTTTCTGAAAGAGCCATTCTTGTGATGGCAATATTTAGCTTTGACCTTGAATTTAGCCAAATACTGACTTTTTAAAATGGTGTATATCCACATGATACTGGCATAAAGAGAGACACATTGACCAATGGAACCAAATTCAGAAGTCAGAAATAGACCCTCACATCTATGGTGGAGTGATTTCTGACAAGACAGTCAAGCCCTCCCATCTGGGCCAGAACAGACTATTCAACAAATGGTGCTGGGAAAACTGGATAACCATATCCAAAAGAAAGAAGGAAAACCCCTATCTCACACCTCATACAAAAAGTAACTCAAAATGGGTCATGAATCTAAATATAAAAGTGATAACCATAAACCTTCTGGAAGAAAATGTAGGAAAATATCCTCAAGTTATACCCAAAGCATGAACACCAATGACAAAATAGACAAAAGTGACCTCCTCAAAGTTAAACACTTTTGCACCTCAAAGGACTTTGCCAAAAGGGTGAAAAAGCAGCTGACTCAATGGGAGAAAATATTTGGCAATCACATATCCAAAAATAATTTAATATCCGTGATATACAAAGAGATCATACAAGTCAACAACAAAAAAGACAAAAGACCTAATTTTAAATTGGGCAAAAGATTTGAAAAGACAATTGTCCAAAGAAGAAATACAAATGGTGAAATAACACATGAAAAAATGTTCAACATTACTAACGATTAGGGAAATTCAAATCAAAACTGCAATGAGATATCATTTCACAGCTATTAGACTGACTGCTATTAAAAAGTGGGAAAACTGTAAATGTTGGAGAGGATATAGTGAGATAGGAATGTTTATTCACTGTTGGTGAGAATCTAGAATGGTACTGTCTCTGTGGAGGACTGTTTAGCAGTTCCTAAGGAAGTTGAATATAGACTCACTATGTGACCCAACAATACTACTACTGGGTATATACCCAGAAGAAATGAGAGCAGTGACACCAACTGACATCATCACACTAATGTTCATAGCAATTATTCACAATTGCCAAAAGCTGGAAACTACTCAGGTGGCCATCAACTGATAAATGAGGAAACAAATTGTGGTGTATACACATGATGAATTATTATGCAGTGGTAAGAATAAATGAAGTCATGAAGCATATGACTACCTGGATGAACCTGGAGGACATCACATTGAGTGAAGCAAGCCAGACACAAAAGGACAGATACTGTATGATTGTTTTATCATGAACTAAATATATTATGTAAACTCACGATGTTAATAATTAGAATATAGGTCACCAGAAAATAGAATGAGGGTAGAGATTGGAAATCTGAGGGTTAATCTGAGCAGAATTGATAAAAAGGTCCTTTGTAAAAATTTGGAAATGAATAGAAATGGTGAAAGCATATCATGGTGTTTGTAACTAGCAGCACTATTGTATAGGTATGACAGTGGTTGAAAGGGAGTCTAAGGTCATGTATATTATTAGAAAGAATGCTACAAGGTGTAACATGGGACACTATAAGATAATAAAACCTCATGTAAAACACGAATAGGGTGATATTGCATATATAAGAATGTTTTTTTACAAAATATAAATAAAAATATACTAGAGAGAAGGAAAAAGAAGAGCAGCTATGTATGGGAGGAAAAGCAAAGAGAGATTGAGAGGTGATGAGTTTTGTTTCTTTGCTTGTTTGGTTATTGTTTATTATTATTGGAATAATGAAAGTGCTCTAAGAATGTTTGAAGTAATGAATGCCACAAAATGTGATGATACCACATATTATTGATTTTATACTTTGGATGGATTTGTGCTTTATTAAAAGTGGTGTACATCCATTAATTGTTAGAAAAGATGATAAAATATGGAATATTTGAAATGTTGTCATCTTGAAATACCATAAATTTTCCTTTTAAATGATCGAATATTTTAATATTTCTGCCTTGTAATCATTTATATCTTTACATCTCAATGCATTCCCCTATTATATTTTCACTACCTGCAAAATTCTGTGGTAAGATAAAATACTCAGCAAACATATTAAACAACAAATGAAATACTTCATGCTTTAAACAACTGTTGAGACAATATTCAGAGTTAATATTTTTGTGATTGTTGAATGAATATTGTTATTTAAAATATTTTAGCAAGGTAACAAAATAATATTTTTATCTCAAAGTTTTCTTGATTCAAACTTATTTCATCATAATTATATTCTTTGGTTGATTTTTTATTTTATCTTCATTGGAGATATTAAATTATTTTATATTTTTGTCACTTTTTATAATGTATCAAAATGAATTTCTTGTTTTTTATATGTGATAATGCTTCCCCAAGGCTTAGTTTAGAACTTTAAAAAAAAAAAAAGAAACAAACTTCTCAATATGTAAGGAGTTCTAATATGGCAATATTGTACTTGGAACCTAAAATACTATGTATCATTTATTATAAAATTCATTGAAACATTTAATAAAGATCGACAAGTAAAGTGAAAATGGGGTTTGGCTATGCAGAGTTGAAAAAGGAATCAGTGAGATTTACAGAAATGGAAACAAGTTATGGCTTAAACCAAAGATTTATTGAAAATAGAAATATTCAATTAAAATAGTAAATGAGCTTGAAGATAGACATGATAAATCAATCAGAACATTGCACAGAAGAGAAGGAAATGAAATTTCCCACACACATACAAACAAGATACAAGTTCAGGAATATGAAGAATAAAGAATGAAAGAAAAAGAAATAAAGAGAAGCAAGGAGGTAATGTTTTATTAGTAATGGTGGAGATTTCCTTATCAGATATATAAAAATGAATCTATAAATGGTGGGTCGAATATTTTCTATTTACTCTTCCATGTACAACTGTTTTTCCACTCCATTCTGCTTTGTTTATTGGAGCTAAAATTCTTGAATTGCTTCGGTGTGTTCACTGCTCTTGGCTTACACTCTCCTGTTTCTATTTATTTATTTTCTCCTCTGAGGTAATGTTTACCCAAGCCAAACCTTGCCTCAGGTGTTTGCGGGGCACTACGCCCCACCTTCTTCCCGGACCCAACTTCCCCATTTCTCTCAGCCTATCACAGCATTCCCTCACAGCCATAACCTTATTTGGACATGTTGGCCTTCTCCTCTAGCCTCCCCCCTCCCTCCCGAATCTTCCCTCCACGCCCAGCAACAGCTTCGCCCTATCAGAAGACAACACGCTCACCCCCGCCCAACTCTGCCTATAAAACTGCGCAGCTCTCCCTGAATAAAGGTCTTACCTTCCAGCAAGCAAGTGAGTGGTGTCTCTTCATTTAGTACTGTCAGGGAGACCACAGGGCACCAAACGGCGACCCTGTGACAACTTCTCCTTAACCCCCGTGAAGACCAGGGAGCCGGGTCTGCGCTCTCCTGACAACTTCTTCACCCCCCCGCCGTTCCGGAGTGCACGCCAGACGGTCCACAACTAGCTCGTGTCGCTCCCCGGGCTGCAGCAGGGCTGATCACCCTCAGGCCCGGAAACAAAGCGGCACTCCTCAAATTACTTCTTCCTCTAACCATTTCAGGTCTAAAGATCAAAGTGTTTACCTGCTGTTACAAAGCAGGTACACAGCAGGTACTTACTTACAAAGTAGCAATTTGTAAGTACCTGCTGCAGCAGAATGAGATGGTAAACATTACACCAAAAAAACATCAATGTGGATATAGCCAATATTCCAATAAGCCACAGCTATGAACATGCTACATTTTACACATGCAATTTAAGAAATCACAAAAATGAAGGAGATATAAATGGTAATCAGGTATGGTCAGGCAGTTTAAAAGGAACCAAGTCACTTTTTATCAGTGAAGATGAAAATATTTGCAACTATATAAGCAAAACATCCATTGAAATTTTCACTTAAAAATAAGAATCTGAACACAATAAGTGAACTTGACAAAGGATTTGGAAAAAAAAATGCCAAGCATATTGCATAGTATCAGGAAAGTATAAAATGTGGAGGAAAATTACGGCATACAGAAGACAGGATTATAATATATAAGGTGTCTCATTTGGGGTTCTGGTCTCAAATTATCTCCCCACAAATTACTTATTAAATATGAAGTGGAAAAGAGTCATTTTACAAAGGGGGAACTTGGCAGACACAGTATTTTCCAAGTGATCAAAGTTAATTGAACAAGTATTGGAATATATTGATATTTTGTTCCTCCTTATTAGATACACTTTTGTAGTATTGCCAAATCTACATATCCTGCTTGTAATCGCCAGGAAAACTAAGATGAATCTAAATTAATGGACATTCTGCAAAATTAATGGCCTTCATTTTTTAATGTGTCAGTGATGAAAAATATAGAAAACTAGTTAAAAAGATATAAGAAATGTTTGTGCATTTAATCTTAGAATATAAGTTTGTTATAAAAATAGATATAGCTATAGAGGAATATATAATTATATATACAAATGCATTGTTGAAAACTTTAAAATATTTCCATTCAATATGAAGATTAGATTAAACACTGGATCTATAGTATATCTCTCATTTTGTGTTGTTATTAGATTTTGATTTATGCAAGTATAGGCTACATTTAAACTTTTGTTTAATCCTACTGCTTATTTAAATGCTGGTGGACTTTTTCATTGAATAATATGCAAATAGTTTCATTCTTCATCATGCTTTTTGCTTTTAAGTGAATACTATGATTTTAATATTCTTGTTTGGTGGAGAAAGAGAGGAGACTATAATTCCTTAAAACCTTGCTTTGTTCTGAATGCTTCAAATAAGATATGCATATTTAGTGTCTTCAAAGTGAAAAAAGTTGAATAAGATGTTGTATTCCTTTTTATTCACAGTTCATAGTATTGTGATCTTCCCCATTTCCCCTGCCAGAAAAAAGATCTCCTATATTTTATAAATTGTCTGTATTTAAGTTGGGAGAGTTAGTCTGGCACTATGATACAATTTGCACTGTCAGATTTATTATTATTATTTTTTTACTGTATTAGTAAAAAAGTGTGGCATGCATTAGAGAAGGTAAAACTCAAATGAAATTAAACAAAATATAATTTTGGTTAAAATGACAGATTTAAATGTACATTTATATCTCCTTCCTCCCCAAACACAATTAAATGAAGGTGAAATGAAATTTTACATGTGTAAAGGACAACATAGCAGGACTCCCCAGAATGGGAGTTTAATTTTCCTTGTTCATTGTGTGGGTTTCCACCCACTGAGACAACACACTGTGACAAGATAAACACTTACACATTCCATAGAGGTATGCCCCAGGTGTGCCCTATTCTGCATATCCCCACAAATCTGATGCCCTATACCAGTAACCCTCCCCTGATGTATTTGCCAAAAGAACATTTCTACCACTGTAATTTTAAACACTGACCTGGATATTGAAAAATATTTTTCATCCAAGGCTCTTCCTTCTACAATGAATTAATATAAATAACAAATTCCATCTATTTGAATAAAGGTGAACAGAGCATTATGTGTAACTATGACATATAACATACCTCACAGAGGGCATATCACAGTCAAAGTGAGAAGTTAGCATTAGCCTAAACCATTTGCTGCTCTATTCTTATTCTTCTCCATTAAATATTTTCCCATTTACTAATTGGGTTGTTTGTCTTTTTGTTGTTATATTGAAGGATTTCTTCATATATTCTAGATATTAAACCTATATCGGATATGTGGTTTACAAATATTTTCTCCAATTTTGTAGGTTGTCATTTTACTTTCATGACAAAGTGCTGTGTAGCACAAATGTTCATAATTTTGATGAAGTCTAATTTATCTATTTTTCTTTGGTTGCTTGTGCTTTAGGTTAAAAGTTTAAGCAACCATTGCCTAACACAAAATCTTGAAGATGCTTCCATATGTTTTCTTCTTGGAATTTTATAGTTTGAGCTCTTATATTTAGGTCTTTAACCATTTTCAGGTGGTTTTTATATAAGGTGAGAGGTATGGTCCTTCTTTTTTTTTTTTTTTTTGCAAATAGAGATCCAGTTTCCTAGAACCATTTGTTGAAAAGAATAGTCTTTCCAAGTTGAGTGGCATTTACCCCCTTTTGTCAGAAATCAGTTGGCCATATGTGTGCGGGCTGATTTCTGAGCTCTTCTTAAACCAATGTCAATGGTCTATATAACTGTCCTTGTGCCAATATCATGCTCTTTTGATTATTGTGCCTTTGTAATAAGTTTTAAGATTGGGAAGTATGAGTCCTCCAACTTCATTCTTCTTTTTCAAGATGACTTTGGCTATTCTATGCTCCTTTCCCTTCCATTTTAATTTGATGTTTGAATTTTCCATTTCTGCAAAGAAGGATGTTGGAATTTTGATTGGGCTTGTGTTGAATCTATGCATTGCTTTATGTAGGATTGACATCTTAATGATATTTAGTCTTACAATATATGGACACAGAATGTCCTTTCATTTATTTAGATCTTTTTGGTTTTTTTTAATCACTGCTTTAAAGTTTTCTGTGTTTAAATTTGTTATATCCTTGCTTAGATATATTCCTATATATTTGATTCCTATAGTTGCTAGTATAAATGGATTGTGTTTCTTCATTTCTTCTTCTGATTATTCTTGCTAGTGTTTAGAAACACTCCTGATTTTTGGGTGTTGGAATTTTACCCTGCCACTTTGATCAATTAACTTATTAGCACTAAGGGCTTTGTTGTGGATTTTTCAGGATTTTCTGTATATAGAGTCATATCATCTACAAATAATGTTTTAATTATTCCTTTCCAATTTGAAGGCATTTTATTTCTTTTGCTTGCCTAATTGTCCTGGCAAGAACTTTCAGTATAGTGTTGAATAAGAGTGGTAACAGTGGTCACCCTTGTCTTTTTCCTGGTATTAGAGAAAGCTTTCAGTCTTTCACCATTAAGTAGTATATTGGCTGTGGGCTTTTCATATAACCCTTTATCAGGTTGAGAAAGTTTCCTTCAGTTCCTAGGATTCTAAGTGTTTTTTTGCAAAAAGAGGTGCTGGATGTTTTCAAATTACTTTTCTGCCTCAATTCAGATAATCATGTTTTTTTTTTTTTTTTTTTCTTTCATTGTGTTAATGTGATGCATTACATTGTGATGCAATACATCTCTATTGTTTCTTTTTTGAAAATGTTGTTCTTTGTTTTTATTACATTGAGCCACACTTGCATATAAGAGATAAATTATACCCACTTGACCATGGTGTATAATTCTTTTAATATGCTGTTGGATTTGTTTTGCTAGTATTTTGCTGAGAATTTTTGGAAGTGTATTCATAAGAGATATTGTTCTGTTGTTCCTGTGATATCTTTATCTGGCTTTGATCTGAGGATGATGTTGGCCTCCTAGAAGGAATTAGGGGTGTCCCTCCTCTTCAATTTTTGGAAGTGTTTGAGCAGAATTGTAGTTAATTCTTCTGGAATGTTGTGTAGAATTCCCTGGTAAATCCATCTGACTGTGGGCTTTCCTGTCTTGAGAGGTTTTGTATTACTGCCTCAATCCATTTACTAGTAGTTGGTTTGTTGAGATCTTCTATCTGTTCTTGGGTCAGTGGAGGTAGTTTGTGTCTTTCTAAGGATTTGTTATAGGTTATTTAATATATTTGCCTAGACTTGTTCATAGTACCATCTTACAGACTATTTCTGTGTTGTCGGTAGTAATGTCCCTCATTTAATTTCTGATTTTCATTATTGTATCCTCTCTTATTGTTCTTTGCCAGTCTAGCTAAAAATTTGTCAATTTTACTAAACTTTTTAAAACGAAACTTGATTATGTTGGTTCTCTCTATTGTTTCTTATTTGTAGATGTTATTCTCTGTTGCATTTATCTCCACTCTAATATTTATTTCTTTCCTTCTGCTTGTTTTGAATTTAACTTGCTCCTTTTTTTCTAGCTTTTCAGTTTTGCTGTTAAGTCTCTGATTGGAAGTCTTTCTTTTTTTTTTAATGCAAGTATTAAATTTCCCTCCTAGGACTGTCTTTGCTGCATCTTATAAATTGTGGTATCATGCATTTTCATTTTCATTCACCTCAAAACATTTCCTAATATCCTTTATGATTTTCTATAATTCGTTTGTTGTATAAGATTATGTTGTTTAAATTCCACCTATTTGTGAATTTTCCATTTCTCCCTCTGTTATTGACTTTTAGGTTCTTTCTGTTGTGGTCAGAGAAGATACATTGCATGATTTTAATAGTTTTAATTGATTAAGACTTGTTTTATGACTTAATATATGGTCTATTCTGGAGAATGATCATGTGCACTCAAGGAAAATGTGTATTCTGTTTTTCTGCATAAAATAAACTTTATTTTTAAAAGGGTTTTAGATTACAGAAAAGTTACATAGTAAATGTAAGGGATTCCCATATACTACAAACCCTCTCTATCACACATCATCCCCTATTAATAACATCTTACAATATTGTGGTATGTTTGTTACAATTGATGAATAAATATTGAAGCATTGCTGGTAACCAAGGTGTATGGTTTACATTGTGGTTTACACTTAATTCCACTCACTTAAACTGCTCTATGTTCCTCCTATTATTTCCTCACCTCCCTTCAGAACCTCTCATGACCACTATCTATACATCAATGCTACATGTTTTTCCGTTACTGCAATATTAATAAGTTTATTTGTCTATGACTGCATTTCCCATTACACTTGTTCATTCCTCAACCTTGAGTGTTTTGGGATGGTGATACCTGCTCTGCCTCAGATTAAAATGGGGCTTTGATCATATAGTGCTGATGGAAGGAACTGTTTTGCAGTTCCAGATATTCTTTGTTTTTTGGATGGGTGTTGTCCATCATCATCAGTTAGTTAGTTTTCCTGGGCATATCGAATGACTGAAGAGTAGTTATTGGTTGCATCTCTTCTGAGATTCAGGGTTCAATGTGCATGTGAGCTGACTGAAGATTTAAGTCTCTAAGACAGACATTTAATGGGTATAGTGCTAATTATAGGCTCAAATAATAATGAGCAATCTCAGGAAGAAATCAAGAAAAAAATTCCATTTACAATAGCAACTGAAAGAATCAAATATCTATGAATAAACTAAACTACAGATATAAAGGATGTGTACACAGAAAATTACAAAACTTTTTAAAGGAAATCAAAGAAAACTTAAATAAATGGAAGAATATTCCATGTTCATGGATTGGAAGACTAAATATCATTAAGATGTCTATCCTACCCAAATAGATTTACAGATTTAACATAATCCCAATAAAAATTGCAACAGCATTTTTTATGAACAGGAAAAGCCAATTATGAAATTTATTTGGATTGGCAAAGAGCCAAAAACATGTTGACAAAAAAAAAAAAAAGAAACAAATTAGAAGAATCATTCTTCATTGACTTTAAAGCATACTACAAAGCTACAGTGGTAAAAACTGCAGGGTTTGGCACAAGGATAGACATACTGACTAATGGAACCTAATTGATAATTTTGATATAGATCCATCCGTTCATATGTGGCTAACTGATATTCAACAAGGTCACCATGCCTACTCAACTGAAATAGAAATGGTGCTGGAAGAACTGGATATCCATATCCAAAAGAATAAGAGAAAATTAGTGTCTCACCAAACTCAAACATGTCACTGCACCACTGTCATTCCCATTCACTGCCCAGCCACATCCTTCCACCTCATCATAGATCTGGCCCTTGTTGACATTGGCTCACCACCCTATACTTGTTTTCTGTCCCTATAAACCTATCTTCTGGACTCTAGCTCTGTAAGTCTGCTCAATTTGTTTAATTCATATTAGTGAGGTGATGTAATATTTGTCCTTCAGTGCCTGTCTTACTTCACTCAACATAAGGTCTTGAAAATTCATCTATGTTATCTGTGTGTTAATACTGCATTCCTTCTTATAGCGGAGTAATATTCCATTGTATGTATATACCACAGTGTGTGTGTGTGTGTGTGTGTGTGTGTATATATATATATATTATATTATATTCATCTTTTGATGGACATTTGGGTTGCTTCCAACTTTCGGCAATAGTGAGTAATGTCACTATGAACATTGGTGTGCATATATCTGTTCGTGTCCCTGCTTTCATTTCTTCTGGGCCTATACTTAGGAGTGGGATTGCTAGATCACATGGAAGTTCTGCAGTTATCTTCCTGAGGAACCACCAAACTGTCCTCCACAATGGCTTTATCATTGTACATTCCCACCAACAGTGGATAAACGTTCCCTTTCCTCCACATCCTCTCCAACACTTGTAGTCCTCTATTGTTTGTTTGTTTGTTTTTTTTAATAGCTGCCAGTCTACTGGGTATAAGATGATATCTCATCATAGATTTCATTTCCATTTCCATAATAGCTAGTGATATTGAGCATCTTTTCATGTGCTTTTTTAACCATTTGTATTTCTTCTTTGGAGAAGTATCTATTTGAATATCTTGCCCATTATTTAAATGGGTTCCTTGTCTTTTTTTTTTTTTTTTTAGATGTATAATTTCTTTATATATCCTGGATTTTAAGCCCCTATCAGATACAGTTCGTTACCAAATATATTCTACCATTTGAAAGGCTGCCTTTTCACTTTCTTGACATTCTTTTTTGAGGCACAAACTTATTTTAATTTTGAGGCGACCCCATTTATATATTTTTTCTTTCATTGCTTATGATTTGGGTATAAAGTTTATGAAACTATTCCCCACACAAGATCTTGTAGATGCTTCTCTACATTATGTTCTAGAAGCTTTAAGGACTTGACTCTTATATTTTGATATTTGATCCATCTTGAGTTAATTTTTTTATACTGTGTGTGGTGGTGGTCCTCTCTCATTGTTTTGGATATGGATATCCTGTTCTCTAAGCACCATTTGTTAAGGTGGTCATTCTCTCCCAGTTGACTGTGTTTGGTGGCCTTGTCAAATATCAATGATTGTATATGTGAATATCTATATTACAACTTTCATTTCAGTTCCATTGGTCAATATGTCTATCCTTATGCCAATACCATGTGGTTTGATCACTGTAGCTTTGTAGAATACTTTAAAGTCAGGTAGGGTGATTCCTCCAATTTCAATTTTCTTTTTAAATATGTCTTTGGTTATATGAGGCCTCTTACCTTTCCAAATAAAGTTCATAGTTAATTGTAGAGATTTGATAACAAATAAGTTGCTTAATATAACCATTTCATGACATAATCATGCTTTCAATTGATCCTCAGTGAGATCTACTGAAGTGAGTGGGTGGATTTAGGCTCTGAATTGTTATTGTCTAAGTTTTGGCAAGAGAGTCTGACATTAGATTAAAAGATTATTTTAATAGTTTGCATTGTTTTCTTATTCACCAGCAAATATACTTATCTAATTCAATATCCAAGCCTTCTCTATACATGTGAAAAATTGGAGAAGTCTGAACAAATGTTTTTTAAAAATATATTTTTATTAGAGAAGTTGTGAACTTAACAAAATAATCATGGACATGTAAGGAATTTTCATACAACACTCCTCCACCAACACAGTATAATGTTGCAGAATATTTCTTATGGATTATGAGATAATATCATCAGATTATTACCACTAACTATGGTGTATAGCATGCATTTGTTAGATTTTTTCATACACCCCTATTATTGTCACAGTATATCTTTGGCATTGATGCTAGAATATTACAGTATTGCTGTTAACTGTAGTCCATAGGTTACATTCCCATGCTTCTCCACATTCTTACCACCTTGCAATTGTGATGTACATTTGTTCTATTGCATAAAAGGAAAGGACAATCTTGTATTTGTACTATTAACCACAATTCTCATCCACCTCTGGGTTCACTATGTTATTCATTCCTTAGATTATTCTCTAGCTTTCTTTCAGTTGATATTTACATCCCTCTTCTACCCTTTTCAGCCACAATCCCATTTATGAACCCAGCTACACTAGTTCTACTCACTATATTGTGTTGCCATCAAATTTATCCATTTCCACACTTTTACAGTCAAGTTAATTAAAACTTCCACATACATTAAGCATCAGTACCCCTTCTCAGCTTGCTCTTTCAAAAATTTAATTGACAGATTAGTATAAACATAACACCTAGAATGCAAATTACACATTTTATTTAATTTCTCTTATCATTTTGAGTTACAGAGATTTCATTACTCATTAGATATATGAGTCAAATTGGTATTCAAGATTCAATGGTGTAAATTTCACAATATTGATTCAACAAAGAAATTGATAGAGGAAAATATATTTTCTTAGAAGTCAGAAATCTAATTCTAGATTTTCATATATGTTCTATTGGCAAAACTTATATATGAAGTTGGATGGACTGAGAAAGTGAGTCAATTGTATTGAGAGAACAGTCCCTATGACTAACTCATTTTTATATAAATTCCAAGTTTGAGAGCCCCAAAGGCCTCTGTCAATATTTCATGACTTGCTAGAAGACTCCAAGAACTCACCGAACACTACTATATTCACAGTTATAATCTATTAACTGGGATAGGATACAGGTTAAGGTCAGTTGAGGGAAGAAACACATAGGACAGAGTTCAGGAAAAGTACCAGATATAGAGCTTCCTGTCATCCTCTCCCCAAGGAGTCAAGAGGGTGTTACTTTCAATGCATTAATGTGAAACAACACATGTAAATATTGCAAACAAATAGAAGTTTATGTGAGCCTTTTGGTCCCTAGTTTATGGGCTTCCATCATGTAAGCATGACTGATCTCAATCTACATTCACCAGCCCCTCCCAAAATCTTCAAGATTGGGGACGGATCAATGGACTAAAATAAACTTATTTCTATTCTACTATAGTTTTATTATTATTCTAGCAATGGAAGAACTCTCATCATTGATGTAGAAGCAGTGGCCACCAGAGGTTTTGAAGGATGGAAAATGGAATAATATATGTAATATGGGGACATTCTTGGGACATTGGATTTATCTTGCATGATGTTGCAGTTATGGATACAGGCCATTGTGTATATATATATACATGTATATATATATTTTAAAGATTTATTTTTAATTTAATTAATTAATTAGTTTGTTTGTTTGTTTATTTATTCCCCCTTTGCTGCTCACCCTTATAACTGTCTGCTTTCTGTATCCATTCGCTGCATGTATACTCTGTATCTGCTTGTCTCTCTTTGTTGTGCCACCTTGCTGCGCTAGCTCTCCACAGGCATGGGCCATCAGCTCTCCATGGATGTGGGCATGGGCCATCCTATTGCATTGTATATTTTGTCATAACTTACAAAATTGTGTGGGACAAAGTGTAAACTATAATGTAAACTCTAGTCCATGGTTAATAGCAATGCTTCAATATGTTTTCAACAGTTGTGTCAAATGTACCACACTAATGAAGGAGGTTATTAATGTGGGAAAGTGTGGGAGGTGAAGGGAGTGGGGCATATGGGAATTCTTTATATTTTTTATGTAACATTTATGTAATTTAAATCTTCTTTAAAAATTGAAAAATAATTATAAACAAGTAAAGAAGCAATTTATTTTTTATCAAATCTTCACAATTAAAAATCATTTTTGTTTCCTTGTTCTGCCATATTTTACCTGGGAAACTTTGATTTTTTCTTTTCTATGATTCTGGAAAGGCTGCATCTGGTATCCAACCAGGAAGGGTCTGCTTTTTGCTCACATTCTGTAAGGAAAAGATGACATTCAGCACATTTGGTTGACTCAGGTGGTGAGAATAGCTTCCACTGAAATGGTAATGTGAGAGAGTTGCTGAAAAATTTTACCCTGAAACTATTTGTTGACTAATTTCAGTTCCATTTATACACCTCTTTCTCCTTCTCATAAACTGTTTCTCTTCATAAGTGCCCCCAAACTGACCAAGTCTAAATTAATGTCTTTGGTTTCAAGTTAATTTTATTTTTTAAAAGCCATTTTCCAGCATCCTATCCTGCAGGAGAGTAGTGAAGAGTAAACGAAGAGCTGGGATTGAGGAAAGAGAGTGAAAATCCTGTTTGGGCCATGTTTTGCTGACCTCCACCCACCCATCCCATTTCTGTGTTTTGGGAGGACCTCTCAGATGGTGTCAACAATTTTCCTGCTAAAATGGCAGGGAAAAGTTCAAATACTTCATGGTTAGTCCTCTCAACCTTATAACTGGTCTTCTCTTTTGGAAATTTCTGACATAATAGTAAAATTCTTAATGCCACTTCAGGAAAAAAAGCAATAACAGTTGCTCTAGTGTCATAGGGCTCTTGTTAGGATTAAATTTGTTAGGATTAAATACCCACATAAGCTTTAGAACACATTATTATCAAAATAATTATAATATTAATATAAGATATAATGAAAATCTGGAAACATGTAACATAATTTTAATTGGGTACTGCTTGGAGTCATGGAAATGAGGATTCAACACCAGGATATGATTATTTTTATCACAAGTGCTATGGTTTATAACTTTAAAAATTATTAATTAGGTAAATTTTCCTTCTATTTCAAGTCAATCCATAGAAATGTTTTTGGATTTTTTAATGTATATGTATTTATATATGTATAGATAGATAGATGATAGATAATAAATAGATAGATGATAGATAGATAGATAGATAGATAGATAGATAGATAGATATAGATAGATACACACACACATAAGTCTCAAACCAGAAAAATTATTTCTTGATCTAGTTGATTTAGATCGAAGTTAGGAAGGTTAGAACACTCTGGCCAAGAAGCCAAATCTGTCCCATTACCTGTGTTGCAAATAATGTTTTATTGGATCACATCATTGTTATTTGTTTACAGATTGACTATGATTGATTTAGTTTTAGAATGGCAGAGTTGGCTAAATGCAAGAGACTTCATGGCATGCAATCTAAAATATTTACTCTCTGACTTTCACAGAAAAGTTTGTCAAACCCTGCTTTAGAAATCTGGTTTTTGTGTACTGCTACCAAGTAGTGGCCAGTGAAATCAGTCTTGTAAAAAAAATAGAACACAGTAGATTATAAAAGGTAAAATGAAAGGGGAAGAGGAGATGTGAAGAGAGGAGAGGAGAGGAGATGAGGGGAGGGAAAAGGAGAGGAAGAGGGCGAGAAGAGGGGAGGGAAAGGGAGAGGAGAGAAGAGAAATGAAGAGAAGAGATTTATTAAATCTTGTGACATATTTTAATTATAATACAATTAATAAGTCTTATTTTATTGCTAAATAATGGAAGTTCTACCTATTGCTCCTTTAAAGTCTGTATCTCTAAATCCTACAAGTAAAAGTCTGATTTCACTTTTTACCTTGAATTTTAATCACCTTGGTTTTTTCCTTTTATGATTGATGATTTTTTAATTATATTGAGTTTAATAAACTTCTAAAATATATTCTCATTAAAAATGATAGCTTCATGAATTTTTGCAATAAGAACACTTGCATAAATGGCACCCAGATTAAGAAATGTATTAGAACCCAAGAGGTCCCTTTAGTCAATACCATATCAAAAGATAACCATTTTCCTGACTTCCATCAGAACATATTATTTTCACATTTTCATAATTCATATAAATGAAATTATATGTGTTGTGTCTTTTTATCTCTCCTATCACAGAATGCTATGTTAGTGCTCTTCATCTCTTTTGTTTACCATAATGGTATTTAATTAATGCCAGTTCCTGTAGTTTATTTCATCGTATCAATATTCCACAATGCATTTGTCTCTATTAGTTTTGGTCATATTTTGGGTAGTCTTTTTTATTTATTTATTTTTGTTGTTGTTAAACATAATGCAAACATAAATGAATATGTATCTTTTATACCTTCAATCTATTTGGCACTGATATTGGTTTATTGTGTGAGATTGTTTTAGTTCAGGCCTATCTCACGGTGGGTCCAGTGGGTCCTTAGAACTATTCTATGGTTATTAGCCCAGAATACATAAATGGAATAGGCTTAATCAGCAACTGTCAGAATCCTCACACTGGTTCCCTGACTTGTAGCATGAGGATTATTATGGTAGGAAAGACCAAGTTGAAACCCCTAGAACTGCCTCTCCCTAACAAAACATTAAATAAAAAACAATACGATATTCCTGGAAGGATCACAGAGATTAGTTACACCATCAAGGACTTGAAGGAGCAGTGGCAGTAATTTCCACTACATGCCCATTCAGTTTTCTTATTTGGTCTGTGCAGAAAAATATAGATTTGGAGTATGACAGTGGATTATCATACAATTAACCAGTTGGGAACTCCAATTGCTGGTCTACAAGATATGATATCATTTTTTGAGAAAATCAACACATCCACTGGTACTTGATTTGCAGCTATTGATTTGTCAAACACATTTGTATCCAATAGCTGTTAGCAAAGACCACCAGAAACAGTCTGATTTCAGCTGGTATGGCCAGCAAAATAACTTCACTGTCTTACCTCAAGGGAAAATTAACACTCCCTTATTAAATGATGTGACTTGTATTTAAGTTATATGGTATCAAATTTAGGATTGATTGTTACCCAAGGACTTGCATCTTATTCTGGGGAAATTTAGTTTGTTTTCAGTTGCATGCAAGATAGTTGAGTATTGTTAGGTGAAATTACAATTGTTATTGTTTTTATTTATAGAGTAATTATGGCTTAAGGAGATGTGTATTATTTCCAACTTGACATGGTATGGATTGTGATGCTTAAGTTTGTGTCAAGTTGGCTAGATTATGGTGTCCAGATGTTTGGTCAAGCAAGCACTGGCATGACTGTTACTGTGAGGATTTAAAACATCAGTAAATTGTTTGCATCTGTAGTTGATTACACCTACAATCAATTTAGAGATTTCCTTCAACAATGAGAAAAGTCTCATCCAATCAGTTGAAGGCCTTAAAATGAGAAGGGATGATTTCAGCCATGAGAAGGAGAATGTCCATCTTTAATTTAGCTGTCCAGCTTCTCCTGGGGAATTTATCAGGAAGTTTCATTGGAGTTCTCATTTGCAATCTGCCCTATGGAATTTGTTCTTGCTCACCTCTACAGTCATATGAGCCAATTTTGATTAAAAACTAACTCATAATATTTGTATTATATATATTATATACATTATGATATATATATATATAACTCCTGTTGGTTCTTGTATTAGTCAGGATTCTCTTAGGGAATAGAATCAACAGGAGATCTCTGTCAATAATATGAGATTTCATAAGAGTCTCTCACACATGTCCAGGTTCTGCAGGCAGGCTGAAAACCAGGGGCTCCGATGAAAATCCAATGAAACTCCTTGATGAGTTTCTGGGAGAAGTTGGCTGTCCAAAGATGAGCTGAGAAATTCTCTCTGAATGTTGAAATCACTTCCCCTTTTAAGGCATTCAACTGATTGTATAAAAACGTCACCCATTGCTCATGAAACCTCCCTGATTGATGCAGATGTAATCAGCCATCCATACAGTAAACTTACAGGTGATCGAAGTCCATAAATGCTCTTGTATTACAATTAGCTCAGTGCTTGCTGGACCAAACACCTGGACAAAATTAAATGGCTGAGTTGACACATTAGCCTAATCATCACAGTTCTCTTTCCTTAGAGGACCCTGGCTAATACAGAGGGATACTATTCTGCAATCATGTTTTGAAGCATGAATATGCTGACAATGGCAGCCAATGAAGCTATTTAGGAGGCTCTTCCTTCAGTACCTATGGAGACATTGCTAATACCTCCTCTGGTTTCTTTGCTCTTTCTTTAATTCCAGGGGAAGACCACCATGACCCAAACCGAATGAAATCCTTCAGGAAGCCTATGTGAAGTCCTAAGATAGACTATAGTGCTCACAAAGGGGATCTCAGTCCATGGCTTTCCCAGCACCTTGGTGACAAGGAAGAAAAGGTATCTGAAAAAACAACAACACACAAACAGAGAATTCGGCATTTACAGCCTAGATGTCATATGACAGCCTATGTTACAGGGCCAACTCCAATGGAAACTCAGCCACCAGCAGTGAGGAGATATTTTAGTTTATTTCCCTCTGCTCCAATCAAAAGCTGTATAGACTCCTATTCTTAGCCTTATCAACAGGAAGTACTTAGAAGAAAATTTAAATAATAATATTCCATTCCAGAAGAAATCGCTGAACAAAATACAGACCATGAGTATACCTGTGGAAATATCCATGTTGTTCTGCACTTGTCTTGGAATTAATGGTGATTAGGCCAAATAACTGCACTTTTAAAAATTATTTTAGATATTTCCATAAGCAGAGATAATATACTTCCTCAGGCATTCATTTAGCACATAAGAGTAATGACTATAGCTTGAAAATTAAAACCACTCAAATAAATAAAAGTTACATGTAAATTTCTTGATTTCACAGTTGTGTTATTTTTAAGTTTGTAAAAATATTAATTGATTTAGAATTAATTTTCTCTACCTTCCAATCACACCTAAATATAGATATGAAGTGTCTGTAATCCTAATTTGTTACAGGTAGAATTAAGTAAACATGATCTGTTTTAGGAAAGGGAAAGAGCTTGTCACCATTGACTGACGTTGGCTTGATCCTGTTGTCAAAGCTCTACTTATATTCTTTTCAAATAATTAATTTAACATTTTTCTATTGATTCCTGGGAGAAAATTAACCGACAATATTCCTTTCAAAAGAGGAATTAGGAACCCCTTTGACCCTTGCTGTTACATAAGTAATATAAATTTTAAAGTTTCTCTTAAATAATCAGAAAATCTAAAATAATAAAAAAGGAAAAAAGTATTTCAAACCCTTTCATCCAAGCAGTTTACCTAAATTATAGATTCTAGGAATATTGCTAACCAAAATATATTTAAACAGTTGTATAACCGGCAAATACTACAATTTTATTTTTCTTAACTCGAGAAATATGACAAAAGCCTTAGCATATTTTAGGGGATTAATATAAATAGCTTGTTGTAGAAATACAAAAAAAAGTATACCCTAACCATACATATATTACTTGAAATTTTAAATAGGTCTAATTCATAATTTCCATTATCTATATATATATCTTAAAATATTATCTATTGTATCAACAGGATACCATAGAGAGTCTTAATATGTGGTTTAAAGTGCCTATTTATTCAGTAGAATTTTGTGATTCCAAAACTCCATAAATGATTAAAACAATATATTGTAGACATGAACTCAAGTGACTCCATGTTGAATTCAGCTGTCTTCTTTTTCATGATATAGGAGTTTTCAAGTTTGTGACTTTACTTCAGGGATTTGATAAACAAAAGTAAAATAAAGATATTTTACTTATATAATATCTTCTTGAATACTAAGAAAATATTTTACCTTATAATTATCATCTGAATATTCTGGCACTAAAGAACA
This sequence comes from Tolypeutes matacus, assembly GCA_026826555.1. Classification (NCBI taxonomy): domain Eukaryota; kingdom Metazoa; phylum Chordata; class Mammalia; order Cingulata; family Chlamyphoridae; genus Tolypeutes; species Tolypeutes matacus. The sequence goes on along the minus strand of JAKSZT010001534.1, from coordinate 322,455 downwards.
TGTATTCTAACATGTTTACTGATATCTGCTATTTCTCAAGATTTCTAACTCTTCTTAAATTCATTTGGTTGACTATTTATAACCACTGTGGGAATATGTGTGGGTATAATGATTCTTAAAACAAACAAGTATATGATTAGGGAATTTAACAGAATTTTTAAAACCAAAAACTCTTTCATGTGTATTTTGAATCTTATTCCTTGTTTTGTTTTCTGAAAACCTTGAATAAATGGGTCCAGGATTAATTGAGTTTAATCCATGTACTGGTTTCCCATCACCCCCTAATACATGTAATGTTGTTATGTGGAAGAATATGACATTGTCCCATCAACAATTGATGACATAAATCATGGGTCATATAGTTAAAAGTATATGTACTGCTTTGCCTCAGTGGAGTTCCTCATGTGGCTGAGGAGGTCCAGTCCACAAGACCCATTTCCTGGCCTCTGGCCTGCTTTATGCTGTGGATTTTCCCATCATGCTTTAATGATGGGACAATGTCATGTGCTTCCATGTAACAATATTGCATGTATTACTGTAAATTGTTCTCTTTTAAATCACCAGCCTGTTTCAAAATCAGTCCCACCACTTGAGTATTGTAACTGTGGGAAAGTTACTTATGCCCTCAATTTCTTCTTCTGTGAATGTGGATTATTAGGAATATTTACCTTGGAATTTTTATTTTAAAAATCAAATAAGAAATATCAATGTTTGGAATGATGCCATTTTTTTTATCAAGGAATATTTTCTGTAATTGTTAGGGATCCATTAACATCATTAAAAAATGAATATGACAATATCCAATTATTGTTCTTGCTACTCTATCATCTTTCTGGCCTTTATTGATTCAGTCCATATCAGAGAAATGAAATACAGTTGTAACAAACCAAACAAAAAGAAGGAGTTCATATTTCTTTGATTTTCTAGTGTTCCCCAACTGCAGCTCACATTCTTTGTGGTGTTTCTCATTGGGTACTTGCTACCCCTCACAGGAAATGTCCTCATCATTTACATTGTTCTCATGGATTCCACATTCCAGACACCAACATATATTTTCTTAGAAATTTGTCCTTAGAAATCTGGTTCACCATGGCTATAGTGCCTAAACTGTTGGCTCCATGCCTTCACAGGTAGTCATCATGTCTCTTTTAAGTTCTATGACCCAGTAATACTTATTTTTCTCCATCGGGTCTCCTGAGTACACCTTAAGAAACAAGGATGTGAAGGAAAGTTCTAACATAAAAGGGACTGCTCATAGCTTGAAACACACAGGTGTTTTCAGATATCCATGAAATGGAGCAATTTAGAATGGGTTACCAAACTACCTTTGAAAATAGTAAGTATTGAAAATTATTATATTATGAAATTGATAACCATATAGTATACACATCTCTCTGAACTCTAGTTTTCTGTTTGAATTATTTTCAAATAGTTACTCTATACTTATTTTATTTAATGATACCATAGTGCAATGCCATAGTGATAAAAAGAGAAATATCACAAGTTCCCTTTCTGGAAGACTTTCACAATCAGAAAATAATCTAGTTTACTATCATATAATGTGTCAGATGAATATTTGCCTAATATATGCATTAGCATCATCCATGATCCATAAAAAGAAATAGTTTCTGATAAAGGGAGCTGTGCTCTTCAATCTGGCAGATGGGCTAATAAAAACTCTTTGGAACTCAAAAATGTACTCATAATGTGAATAATAAGCACAAATTATTTAGCTGTGAACTAGTCCTTGACATTTTCTATTTCATTATGCCCATAACCATACACATATAAGAATAGACAAAAAAAAAAACAGATAATCAGGTTTTTTCTTATAATATAAAACCATGAATAAATGGGTCCATGATTAATAAGTGGAGTAAAACTAAGAACAACAGAGAACAAGAATGGGATATTTAACATGGTAAAACCACTATAAACCCTTAGATTTCCATGCAGCCAATTGATTAAACAGATATTATTTTAATTTAGAGTATAAAAATGTAATTACTTGCCATTATTATGTATCTTCCTCCTATGTGAATAAAAAAGCTTTACAATTTTCAGTGCATTTTAGTACATTTTAGGAGCTAAGGGAAAGTAAAGGTGCTGGAAGAAAGATTGCCAATCCAGCTTTTTAAAATGAATGTGCTCCATTGAATTGGCCCCAAACCCTCCCTATTCAAAATGTCATCTGTGGACCAACAACATGAGGGCCATCTAGGAGCCTCTGAGAAATACACAATCTCAGGCCACATCTTAGATGATCTCATGAGTGACTATCTGTCTTTTTAAGCAGATCCCCAGGTAATTGGCACAGTCATTAAATTTCAAGAAGCACTATTTTAAGCTACCAAGATTTTAAACAATCAATTTTTGTTTGTTAGTTTGTTTGTGGTACTGGGGGCCAGGGATTGAATCCTGAACCTCCCATGCGGGAAGCCGCATTCAATCACTGAGCCACATAGATTTCCCTGACTTGTTTTTTATTTTTTATTTTATTATTTGGATATACTATTTGATATATTATCTATATTTTTAATATATTTTTATTTTATTAACTGCTTTAGATTACATAAATGTTACATAAAAAATATAAGGGAATCCCATTTGCCCAAATCCCTACCCCTCCCACACTTTCCCTATTAACTACGTCCTTCATTAGTGTGAACACATTTTGGAGCATTGCCACTAAGTGTGGATTATACTTTACACTATGTCACATAAAATTTTGCAAATTATGACAGAATATATAATGGCCTGTGTCTTTTTCATTTGTTTTGTTTGTTGTTCATTTTTGTTTTTCAGGAGGCACTGGGAATTGAACCCAGGACCTCCTATGTGGGAGGCAGGAGCTCAACTGACTGAGCCACATCCACTTCCTAAACAATCAGTTTTAATGATAAAAGAATAAAATGAAACCAAGAGCCTGTAGCATATCCAAATGTTTGAAAATTTTCTTATATTAAATTTTTGCATATGACGATAGGTATATATTAAAATTATAATAAATATCTTGATTGCCTAGTAAGTTTTCATTTTAAAAGAGGTACAAATTCATGAATACTGTTTCATTACCTCTACTTATAAATATGAAATTTATGCCATACATCTTTCTTAAACTTTCTATTTCCATCAGAATATCAAACCTAAAAATATATACAAACTACATACAAAATAAGAGAAATATTCTGAATCAGAGAACAGGAAATTCTGCATGTATTTCGAACTGAAATGAGATTTCTTTAACTTGTTAATGGTAATAATCTTTCCAACATGTGAATTCTTGAGATAATATATGTTAATATAGTCATATTGAATTCACTTTTCTCTTTGCCACCTTCACCTCTCTAAAATGCTGTATTTCCTGCTTTTACTAAGGCAAAACAAGACCTGTGGGTGGGCAACTTACATCAAACTCAGAGGTTAAGGATCCTAAATTCAATTCCATTTTGAAAACTTACAAAAGAATTTTGGTTGTCTCTTCCATTCATTTCATCCTGATATTTTATTTTTGTGAATACTTAGAACTTTTAAAAAATGCAGTAAATGCAATAAGTGTGATTTCACTGGAAATAGTCAATTTGGCAATACAAATAGTTATCACATTTTCTTTAGAATGTAAGCATTAAAGCTGATTATTCTGAATTTTGGAATCAATAAAATAAAATAAAATCACATGTTCATAAAATAATAGCACAAAACAAAATGGAAACTTCAAGAGAAGATGAGTCAAAGCGAGAGAAAAAATGTTTTATTTTATATTGATTATAAAAGGAGATATTGTTTGAAGATAATTCTAAAAGCTAAAGACAAGCAATACTACCAAGAGAAGAAAATATTTTTTTTACTGACTATTTATTATATCTTGACAATACTTTGGGATGTACATTTTTACCAGTTGGGTTGAATATGCATGTATATATTTACTTTTTAAAATTTACTTTATATAAGTAAGTAAGTCCCCATGTTAATAATTTATTTTTAACCATATGATTTGTTTGGCTGCATGTTATTCTGTGTTATAAATTTGCTAAAATAACAGTTATTTATATTTTGAATATTAAGGTTATACTCATGCATGTTCCTCTAAAATGCTGCTGTACTGAATTTCCATGCAAAATAACTATCAGTTTCACTGATTATTTTCTTATTAATACAGGATTTAACTGTGGTAGTTAGCGTGTACAAAATTAAACTCAGCTTTATTTTACCACCAAGTAAAACTTAGTAATAACACCATCTTATGTAATGGGCTTGTACCCATTTGAGTTGGGTAAATCAACACCTTAGAATCTTCCTTGTTATCTCACTCTTATCATTGTTCATAGCCAATCAATGACCAATCCTTGCTTATTTTTGCTACCAAATTCTTTTGGATTACATCATCATAGTTTTATCTCCAAGATCCATACTGGAATATGAGCTATGCATATCTATATTTTGGATGCCACAGTAATCTCCTCACGGGTCTGTCCACTTCTCCTTACATTATCTTGCAAATCATATTCCATGGTCCAACTGAAGGGAAACCTGTTCTAATATTAAATATATTTTGTTTCCTTCCTTCTTAAAACTGATCAACACCTTTGCATTGTTTAACAATATAAACTAAACTGTTGATCCTGACCTAGGAACTCTGCATTACTTCTCTTATTTCCATGTTCCCTACTATTGTCAGCATTAAACCCAAAATATTTGTCTTATCAACATATACTTGCCATGTTCCTTCCTAAGAAAATCTTTGGATATACTGCTCATCCCACTAGATATACTTTCCCCACCCTAAAAATCTGTTTGTGTACTTGTCCTGAAGTATCTTCCCTCATGCATATCTTCTTTAAGGAAGTTTCCTTGACCTCACTGAAAAACTCAAAGCTCTGTGAATCACCTTCCAATCCCCAGGTACATTTCACTCAAACTTTGTTCAATACAATTTCATATATCCTATATGATTATAATACTATGTGATTTAATTCATATAATTTCATTTTATAACTAAAATTGAACCCTGTCATATGTTTCAAATTCAACACCATATAAAAAGTAAATATTCATAAATAAATGGGCATATATATATATATATATATATATATATATATATAATTCAATGTATATTTGGTATGAGGATAAAGTGAGCATTTATTGTTTATTAAATATTTTTAATTTCCTTTCTTTTAAAAGTGCCTACAATATTGGACACTCTGAATATTTCTGGTTTCTGAAATTTCAAGCAGGACTGTGACAAATTTGTATAAATATTTTAAACATGAAGGTGTATGTGTGTGTATGTGTTTGCATATATATGTGTATGTATGTGTCCAAATGATTAATTTCAGATGTTTAAAATTTAGTACAAGATAAAATGCATCAATTAATTTAATACATATTGAAAAATTGTTCTCAATAGGAACTGTAAGACGTGTACTTCTAGCAGCCATGTTTAACGTCCAACACTCATGAAAGAATGGCATTTACTCTGCTGCTTATTAAGAGACATAATTTTCAAAATGTTGGATTTTGCCTAACTGATAGGTGATAAATGTTTGGATGTTTTTAGCTAATATTTTCATTAAGAATAAATATGGTAATTAACCTATATATTTAAGAGTCAGGGTTATTTGTATTTGATATGTGTAAAAATACATATGCTTTTTATTCACATGCTATCAATTTCTTTGTTGTTATTGTTCTTTTTCTTCTTGATATCAATGTTTTTATAAGAACCATTAACTGGTGGCTAATCTGAGTTTCAAATATTTTGTCAATTGCCAGTTTTTAATTCTTCTTTAAGTTTTCTTGAAAAATTATTTTATTTTAATTTAGTTGTATAATTTTTCTTTTATTTTTGTCTCTTATATTTTAAACCTGAGTCAGAAAAGAAAACCCTTAGGCAGTGTCTCAAAGTTTTCACCATGTTTTCCTCCAGAACTCATATTTTAATTGAGAATCATATGACATATATCTCCTAATTAAAGTTAATTGATATCATTAAGACAATAAGGCTTTTTTTCCCCAAGAGGGCCTACAATTATTCAATAATATTCTTTTGTACTTCAAGATTAGCCTACCATTTTAGTCTTTTAGCATAAATATATTTATGACTTCATGGTTTCTTATTATTTTATAAATGAATCTTTTCTTGTATTATTTCTTCTAAATGCCTATTCTTCCTAAATGTGCTGTTTATGACAGCATGTTAATATCTAACTCACTACCTTTGGAAATCTTCTCACAGCTTTGATTAAGATTTCAGGTGATTCAGTATGTTTCCATGCGGGTAATTATAGTATCTGAGACATTTCCACTTCTGACACTATGCTTTAAGACACATTATTACTTTTCATTCAATCCTGTATCTCTGAAAAGTTCTCTCCATTTTTTTTTGTTTTGTTTTGGAATGTCTTTATTTTGACTTCTTTTTGAGTATTTTTTGTCATATAGAAATTAAATTTAACAAGTTTTTTCCTTGTTGATTCCTTCCAACATTTTGGACATATATTTTCATAGTCTTGATATTATGAAATTTCTTTTGGATTTATTTTAAGATTTGTAAAATATTTGTCCTTATTCTGTCTTCAGTTTATTCTAATACATTGAACTGTAATTTTTAAATTGATTGTCTCAGAAAAAATTTGGGGAATGGAGAGGGGATGGTGGAAATTTTTTCACTAGAAAATTTGTAATAATATACATAATACAATCTCCTGCACAACTCTGTAATCTTTTGTTGTTCAAATTGATATGTTGACTGTAACCTCTGTATGGAAAAGCAAAATTTGTAAAAAGCTAAATATTTTTTGAAAATTAAAAAGAAGTTGGAAGGCATATGTATTAGTCAGCCAAAGGGGTGCTAATGTAAAATACCAAAAATGGGTTGGTTTTTATAAAGGGCATTTATTTGGGGTAGAAGTCCACGGATACCAGGCCATAAAGTGTTAAGTTTCTTCTCTCACCACAGTCCATTGCTACGTGTTAGAGCAAGACAGCTGCTGGCGTTTGCCAGGGTTCAGGCTTCTGGGGTTCCTCTCTTCCCGGGGCTGCGTTTCTCTCTGGGCTTAGCTCCTCCACAAAGTCAGCTGTAGACGATCAGGCAAACAGCTTGCTTCTCTTCTCCTGGTGCCTTCTTTCCAACATCAAAACTGCTTCTCAAAAGACTGCTTCAACTGTCCTTTGCCTTGCCTTTTATATTCAATTCCCCACCCACCAAGGGGTGGGGCTCAACACCCTAATCCTAACCTAATCATGCCCAGATTAACAGATCAGTTTATAAGCATGATTCAATTATATTTTTGGAATTCATAATTACATCAAACTGTCACAGTATACAATACCTGATGTCAAGAATTATTATTAAGCTACAGAAACCCAGGCTATGCAATAGTGAAATAAAAAGAGATATGCTTAAGAAAATTAAAAGAAAATCATGCTTGAATAAAAGATTTGCAAAACATAAATCTAACAAAGGACTTGTGTCTAGAATTGTAAAGAATATTTAATGGTCAATAATAAAAAATAAAACAACCTTATAAAATAGGCAAAAATATTTGAAAATATTTGTAAAGTATGTAAAATTCCCAAGGGAATATGGTAGGTTTAAATTTGACTGTATTCATAATTACATCAAGTGTTCCCACAACCAAAGATGAAGAATATCTGTCTGGAAATATCAATTATTTTTTTGTTAGAGAAGTTGTGAACTCACAAAACAATCATGCATAATATGCAGAATTCTCATAAATCACCCCTTCACCAACACCTTACATTGTTGTGGAACATTTGTTAAAGATTATGAAAGAATATGATCATACTGTTACCACAAACTCTGGTCCATAGCGTATACTTGGTATATTTTTTCCATACACCCCCTATTATTAACACTATGTATTATTGTCCATTAGTTATAGTTCATGAAAGAACACACTCATATTTGAACTGGTAACCAAAGTCCATCTTCCACCACATGGTTCACTATCATACAGTACCCTGCCATGTACATTTTATCCAAAATGTACACTCAGGGGCTCTCACCAATGTGAATAAGTGTTCTTATCTCTCCACATCCTCTCCAACATTTATAGTTTCCTTACATTTTAGTAGTAATCAGTCTAATAGGTGTGAAATGATATCTCAATGAGATATGATTTTTATTTCCCTAATTGCTAGTGATATTGTGCATCATTTCATTGTTTCTTCAGTATTTATATTTCTTCTTTAGATAGTTATCTTTTCAAGTCTTTTGCCCATTTTTCAATCAGTTTGTATTTTTATTATTGACTTGTATGATCTCTTTATATATCATGGATATTAAACCCTTATCTGATATATTATTGCCAAAAATTTTCTCCCATTGAATTGGCTATACTTTCACCTTTTTATAACGTCCATTGTGTTGCAAAAGTGTTTAATTTTGAGGTGGTTCCATTTATCTATTTTTTTTCTTTTGTTGCTTGACCTTTGGGTTTAAGGTTTAAGACTAGTTAAACTTTACATATGATGCACGTAGAAACACACAAGTGTCCTACATCAATGAAAGAAGAAATTGATGAACTCAACAGACCAATCAAAAGTAACGAGATTGAATTAGTCATCAAAAACCTCCCAATTAAGAAGAGCACAGGACCATATGGTTTCATAGGTGAATTCTACTAATCATTCTCAAAAGAACTAACATGAATCCTGTTTAAAATCTTCCAAAAAATAGAATTTTAGGGAACATTGCCAAACTCATTCTATGATGCCAACATCACCCTGATAACAAAACCACATGAATATACCACAAGAAAGGAAAACTGCAGACAAATCTCTCTAATGAACCAGAATATCAAAATCTTCAACAAAATAATTGCTAATCATATTCAACAACACATCAAATGAATTATACTCCATGACTAAATGGGTTTCATCTCTGGTATGTAAGGATGTTATTTTCAACATAAGAAAATCAATCGATGTATAACACCACATTAACACATTGAAAGAAATAATTAATCAGATGATCATCTCTATTGATGTAGAATAAGCATTTGACAAAATACAGCATCCTTTCTTTATAAAAAAACACTTCAAAAGATAGGACTAAAAGGAATCCTCCTCAGTATGATAAAGGTATGTATGGAAACCCCAAAGCTAACATCATATTAAATGGTGAAATGCTAAAGGCTTTCACACTATTATCTAGAACAAGACAAGGATGCTCACTGTCCCTGCTCTTATTTAACATTGTATTTGAAGTATTTGCTTGAACACTTATGCAAGAAAAAGATATAAATGTATCCCAAATTGGAAAAGAATAAATAAAATTTCATTATTTGCAGATGACATAATCCTATACATAGAAAGCCCTGAGAAATATACAACAAAGCTTCTAGACCTGATAAACAAGTTCAATAAAGTGGCAGGATATAAAATCAACATAAAAAATCAATAACATTCCTGTATACCAAAAATGAGCAAAAAATTCCATTTACTACAGCAATGAAAAGAATCAAATATTTAGGAATAAATTTAACTAAAGGAGTAAAGGCTTCTACACAGAAAACTACACAAAATTGTGAAAGGAGTTCAAAACACATTTGAACAATTTTTTATACATTATATGTATGCTCAGGTGAACCTCCTCCCATATAACTCCCATCACTGACTCCCCACACCATTGATCCTCCCCTGCCATAGTTGTAACCCATCTGTGATCCAAAACTTCTTAAAAAATAAAGCCATTATAGTAGCCAAATACAATTAATAGGAAAATGAAACAGTAGTAAATTTAAATATAAGAAATATAATCATAAAAATTTTAAAAATACAAAAAAATAAAAGATTGGTATATTTTTAAAAAATGAAAAATATTAAAAAAATTTTTTTTGACATTTTCCCTTTCATCACCACAATATCTGGTGTCCTGTCTGTACCATGGAACCTTCCTCCAGTCATTCCCCAGTGTCTCAGTATTTTTCATTTTGTTTTCAAAGAAGTTTTAGGTCACAGCAAAGTCATGCACAGACTACAGGAGACTCTTATATACCCAACATCCTCCCCTTTTCCTCTCCCCCAAATTAATATATTTTTATATGTGGATGGTACCTTTGTTATAACTGATATACAAATAGTGAAACAAAGCTTCTAAACATGGTCAATGGTTTATATAATGGTTTACATTTTGGACTGTACACTTTTATAAATTTTGATGATATTTACCATGTCCTGTGTCCATCATTGTAAGATCATGTAGAACACTCCCACTGCCCACTAAATACCCCCTGTTTAATCTACTTTATTCCTCCCTCACCCTCCCCTCAGTGGCCAAGGAGACCCCTTTATTCACTAACTTGGATGACAAGATTCATAGTTACATGTAACAAGAGTGAGGTCTTCACACACTGGTTTGTCCTCCCCTATTAGAAACTGCCCATGCTCTCAAGAAACTCCAGCCTGCCTATTTGTGAGCAAATCAGTCCTCCCAAGGATGGGAATCAATTCCTTCCTGCTCATTATGTGTGTCTCCACCCAATGATATAACACATTATGACAGAATGATCACTCACACACTCCTAGAAGACCGCTCCAGGTACATGCTGTCCCAAATGCCCTCCCATCCAACACCCTAAACCAAAAACCCTTCCTTATAATACTGCCATAAGAACATTCCCAACTCTATACTTTCAATCATATATCCACAAGTCCCCAGCATTCACCTGATCCCTCTTCCAATACTACCCCCAGTACCCTGGGCCTTCCAACCCACCATTTTCAATCTACCCACCTGTTGAACATGCACCAGTCAACCCAATAATTCACTACCCTCCTATCATATCTCTTCAATATGCAGCTATACACTTTCACATTACCATAGACTACATCCTCATGGGTGTTGACTCACAACCTTCTTGTCCCTTTCTATTTCCTGCAAACCCATCTTCCAGACAAGAGCTCTCTGAGTCTGCTCAATTTGCTTAATTCATATCAGTGAGGTCATGTACTGTTAATCCTTCAATGTCTGGCTTGCTTCACTCAATTTAAGGTTCTCAAGATTCACCCATGTTATCCCATGTGTTAGCACTTTATTCCTTCTTACAGCTGAGTAATATTCTATTGTATGTATGTACCATATATTGTTTATCCATTCATCTGTTGATGGGCACCTGGGTTGATTCCAACTTTTGGCAATAGTGAACAATGCTGCTATGAATATTGGTGTGCATATATCTGTTCGTGTCTTTGCTTTCAGATCTTCTAGGTATATACCCAACAGTGGAATTCCTGGATCATATGGAAGTTCAATAGTTAGATTTTGAGGAACTGCCACACTGTACTCCACAATGCCTGGACCTTTCTACATTCCCACCAGCAGTGGATGAGGGTTCCCATTCCTCCACATCTTCTCTGACACTTATAGTCTGCTGTTTTTTTTAAATAAGGGACACTCTAATGGGTGTCAGATGGTATCTCATTGTAGTTTTTACTTGCATTTCCCTAAGGGCTAGTGAGCCTGAGCATCTTTTCATGTGCTTTTTACCCATTTGTATTTCATCCTTGGAGAAATGTCTTTTCAGATCGCTTGCCCATTTTAAAGTGGGCTGTTTGTTTTTTTATTTTCAAGTTGTAGGATTTCTTTATGTATGCAGGATATTAGGCTCCTATCACACAGATGGTTGCCAAATATTTTCTCCCATTGGGTAGGCTGCCTTTGTACTTTCTTGATAACGTGCTTTGAAGTGCAAAAGTTTTTAATTTTGAGGATCCCATTTATCTATTTTTTCCTTAACTGCTTGTGCTTTGTGTGTGAAGTTCCTGAAACCATTTCCTGTGGCAAGGTCCTGTAGATGCTTCCCTACATTACCTTCCAAGGTCTTTATGGTCTTGTTTCTTATATTTAGATTTTTGATCCAACTTGAGCTGATTTTTGTATAAGGTGTGAGATGGTGTTCTTCTCTCATTCTTTTACATATGGATATCCAGTTCTCCAAGCACCATTTGTTGAAGAGGCCATTCTTTCCTAGTTGAGTGGGTTTGGTGGCCTTGTCAAATATCAGATGACTGTATGTGCAAGGATATATAATTCAGTTC
>JAKSZT010001534.1:262202-309992 GCA_026826555.1 Tolypeutes matacus | reverse complement strand
CGATGGGAAATGGCCATCCCAGGGAATGGAGAGGGCCTGCATCTGCAAGCAGGATCATCCCACCCACCATATCCATGGGATATAAGCCCTCTCTCACTTGGAGTTGTAGTGGACATCACCATCCCAGTCACCTCTGGATTGGGGGAAGAACTACCATGCAGTTTTGACCACTGTAGCTTTGTAGTATTTTTGTAGTCAGGCAGTCTGATACCTCCAATTATTTTTTTTTTCAATATCTCTTTGGCTATTTAAGGCCTCCTTCCCTTCCAAATAAATTTTGTAGTTAGTATTTCCAATTCAGTAAAAAATGCTGTGTTGATTTGTATTGGGATTGCATTAAATCTGTAGATTAGTTTGGGTAGGATAGACATCTTTAGATGTTTAGTCTTCCTATTCATGAACAGGGAATATTCTTCCATTTATTTACATCTTCTTTGATTTTATTTAACAGTGTTGTGTTGTTTTCTATATATAAGTTCTTCACATTTTCAGTTAATGTTTTCCTAGGTATTTGTCTCTTTAGAGAGAGAAAGAGAGAGAGAGAGAGGAGGGAGAGAGAGAGACAGAGAGAGAGAGAGAGACAGAGAGAGAGAGACAGAGAGAGAGAGAATTATGCTGTTCAGTGCTTTAAATTTATTACCAATGGACAGCACATGAGGGTTCTATTAAGTGTGGTGTGTTCATCCACAGTGATTAAAAAACCTGACAATGTAGATTTTAAGGGAAAAGGATAATCACAAAAGATGAAGAGATATTTTATATTGATAAATTTCAATTCGCAAGGAATATATAACAACTTATAAATTGATGAACTTAATTATATAACCTCAAATATGTTATCCAAAAATAATAGAAAAGTTAGAAATCCATAATAACATTAGGAAATTTTAACACAGACCTCCCTTACTAAAAGAAAAATCTACCTGACTTCAAAAAAATTCAGAAAGACCTAGAAGATTTGATGATATTATTAACATATTGATATAATTGTTAAACAGGGAACAGCTGCACATGATGGATATGAGGAGACATACAACAAATTGAAATCATATAGTTTGTTCCCTAACCACTGTGGAATTATTTAGAAATCAGTAACAAATATAAATGTAATATCTTTATATGTTTGAAAAATAGCAACAAACATCTCAAGTAATGTGATGTAAAGGAGAAATGATTTAAAGTTGAAAATATATTTTAAAAGGCTTGATACAGAATATACCATACATCACAATTTGCTGCTGTAGGTAATGCTATTATAAGAGGAAATTTTATAGCTTTAAATGTACACAATGTCAAAAAAGAAAGACTGAAAATCAAAAATTGAAGTATCCATCTCAAGAGTTAGCAGGAAAAGGGGAAAAAGTCAATTAACTCATAGGTAGTAGATAAAAATAATGAATTATAAATAAACTCATAAAATAGAACATGAACATTAAATAGAACAAAAAACGAAGGCAAAATTCAAGTTTACAGAGGACCATTCTTTGCCAGGGGTAGGATGATATGCATATCCAATAGGAGAAATGAAAAAGAAGTAATATTAAAGAGGGAATACAAACATGACATGAATATTATGAACATCTTTATGACAATAAATTTTAAAATTTAGGTGAAATGGACAAATTCCTACAAGGAAGACAATGAAAGAATCTCACAGACACTACAGTAAGTAAAATAAGGCAGTTAAAAAAAGAGGGCATATAATATAATTCCATTAATAAAGACTACAAAAAAACCCACAAAATTAATTGATATTTTAACAAGTCAGAAAGTGGCTACTTCAGGGCAGTATCAACTACAAAATGTTAAGACATTTACTAGGATGGTGGAGATATTCCACAGTTTGACCTAACTAATATTTCTGTGGCTATATTCATTAAGCTGTATATATATGATATAATTTATATATTTTATAACTCAATAAAAAGGTGAAAAAATAATTCCTCCATGCAATCTAGAATGACTTTAAAACTCTCTGTATCCTCCATATAAACTTATCAGAATAATTGCTTTTTTGCAAGCTATGATAAACTATAATTTGCTAAGATGTTTCATTTCTTCTATATGTTCTAATTTGCTTATATATAATTCTGTGGTGAGATCTTAAGATTCTCGATGATTCCTCTTTTTATTTCTCCTTTTTCTCCTTGATTAAGTTAGAAGGATATTTATTCTATATTATTATATTGTTGATTAATTCCAAAGAAATAGTAAAATTTATTTTTACTATACTTGTTTTCTAGTTGCCTAATTACCATGTTATTCTTTAATTCCTTTCATTTTCCTTCATTTTATTCTGTCATTGTTTTTATCTAACATTATAATATTACAGAAAAAAGTATTAAAATGTGTTTTGTTTTGTTTACTTTGAGCTTTGCTTAACCTGTATTATGTAAATTTCACTATAAATTTTTATCATTGTTTTAGACTTTTGTCAATTTTATTAATATTAGAGTTTTAAATCCAAATTGGAATGGACTATTTTGATTATATTTTAAAATTAAATTATATTTTATTACATTAATACAGCATGCTGACTGTATTATTTACTTTGTTTTAATTTCTCCATGTTTTCTTTATAGCTTCCTTTGCCCACACTTTTATTTTGAAGCTCGTTGCCTAATTACATTAAAGAGTGGTCATAGTGAATATATTAGTGTAGAGCTGAATTTACACTTATGATCTGACATAATGTTATAGCATATTGTAATAGATTAAGGACTTTTAAATTTACTGAAATATTTGGTTTTATAGCTCTCATATTTCATGTTATGTTATGTATACTATGTATTCTATAATACTGTCATCTATGTATTAAATAATTTTAGATTTACTTTACTTTTTAGAATTTTATTGAAATTAAGGTACAGACATTTGCACTTATTTTGAATTTCTTTTCACAATCTGAGCACATCTTTGTAATTAGCTTTCAGATGAAGAAATGCATTAATGCTGCTACTCCAAAATTTCTTAATTTTTCCTTCCAGTGACTAACAGTCATCCTGCATGGCCTCATCCAGTGACCATGCACTTATTTCCTAATTGCATATATTATTTTATCAGTTTCTTATTTTGTATTCATGTAATCTCACAGTTTCAACTATTTGTATGAGACAGGAGAGACAAGTCAACTATCACAAAGAATCCTGTAGAGCTGGCAATGACTTGGAAAAGGCACCCAATTCACAAAACTGGTCTGGTATAGGCTGATTCCATAGAACTTTAAATTGATTAAGCTTATTAAATTAAACTGCTTTCTTGAGATGAACATAGGATATTTAACTTATTTAATGTTAAGATAAAAACTGTGCTTATTATGAAAATTAATTTTCAAAAGTTAAATATAATCAAACTTGCATTCTGTGGGAGTATCCGGCACTCCATGTGTGACTTTGCTGTGACCTAAAACTTCTTTGAAAATTAAATGAAAAATTGGGAGACAATGGGGATTGAGAGGGGGAAGATGTCATGGAATACCAGACATCCGCTAACACAGTGATAAAAGGAAGGAAAGAAAAGAAAAGAAAAAGGAAAGAAAAATGAATATATATATATATTTAAAGGCATTTCCTTTGCTTTTTTGCCCATTTTTGAATGTCCCAATCCGCTAATTATATTTTATATTTTATTTTGTTTTGTTTTTTGTTTGATTATTTGTTTTTTTTTTCCTTCTCTTTTTTTTCCCCCGAGTTTCCTTATATTTGTCTCTTGCATGTAAGCTTATCATACTTGTTTCTTTTTCCTAGTAAGTATATTTGATTATTTTATGGACTACATGTTCATGGAGGATTTGGACCACAGAAGGGTTACAATGGGTACTGCAGGGGATTATTGGTGGGGGGTGTCTGGGAGGGGTGTTTCATGGGAATTAGTTCATCCAAATATACATGAAAGATATACAAAATCGTTCAAAAGATCAAAAGATGGGGCATGGTCACAATGGGTGGACAATCTCACAGTAAATGAGGGAATCAGAATTCCTAGCCTGGAGAGCTCTGCCACAGTCTCCAAGGGAGCAGCAATAGTCCTCTGAGTGCAGGGACAGTGTCTGTCAAAAGAGGATGACCCACTGATGTGTTCTTTTTATTGATGACTACCCTTGTGAGTCTTTGCTCTTGTAACTGAGACTTAGCCTACAGTTGTGGGGTGCCTAAGTGTTGTCACCTGGGAGCCTCCTTGTTGCTCAAATGTGGTCTCTCTCTAAGCCAAACTCAGCATATGATTGCATTACCTCTCCCCC
This sequence comes from Tolypeutes matacus, assembly GCA_026826555.1. Classification (NCBI taxonomy): domain Eukaryota; kingdom Metazoa; phylum Chordata; class Mammalia; order Cingulata; family Chlamyphoridae; genus Tolypeutes; species Tolypeutes matacus. The sequence goes on along the minus strand of JAKSZT010001534.1, from coordinate 305,752 downwards.
AACGTGGGACATGACTCCCAGGGATGAGCCTCCCTGGCAACAAGGGATTAATACCAAGTCCCAACAGGCAACACAACTGGAAAAAGACCTGGAATAAAAGGGGGAAAAGGTAAAGACAAATGAGTTCAAGTGGCTAAGAGACTTCAAAGAGAGTCGGAAGGTCATCCCAGAGGTAACGCTTATGCACACCTTAGTAGGAGCTCATAGAACATCTAAGTGCCTATCACCACACACAGAGGGGCTCCTGAGAGCTCTGGAGACACCCAGGTCCTGTATAAGTGGGGATAGCCCCAGAGACTCATGCCTTATCAGTGGGCTCTATTTTGGAATCTGTGCTCCTGAGAGTGACAGAATTGGACTCAAATAAGTCCTCCCTGCACATGGTTCATCAATCCCTTCTATTCAAACCTATATGTGATGCTAAAGTTTTTAGGTATACTTCCAGAGACTGGAGCCTCTGGCCTACCTATGTGCCAGGTGTGCATGGAATCTCGGTGGAGCTGCAACTCCTACCCTACAGCTCAATGGACTCATCCAAGTCACCCAGAGAGGAGACAACGATGGGCAATGGCCATCCCAGGGAATGGAGAGGGCCTGCATCTGCAGGCAAGATCATCCCACCCACCTTATCCATGGTATATAAGCCCTCTCTCACTTAGAGGTGGAGTAGACATCACCATCCCAGTCCGCTCAGGATTAGGGGAAGAACTATGGACTAGAGTGGACTTGATGGTATTCTGTTGTTCACATATGGTGATTCTAGCAATGGAAGAAATTATAACAATGAGGTGGAGCCAGGGGCCACTTGACACTTTTGGGGCAGGGAGGGGACGAGCAGTTGAAATACACGGGCTTCTTTGGGATTTGTAGGTTGTCCTAAGTACCGTGTGGCAACGGATGTAGGCCATTTTAAATCAGCTGAGCTGTGATTTAAAATGTGATTAAATCTCTCAGAACTGTGTGGAAGAGAGTGTGGTCTACAGTGTGAACTGTGGTCTATGGTTGTTGGCAAGGCCCCAGGATGTGTAAGTCCATTGAAGGTGGTGGGCCACACTTGTGGGACATGTGTGTGTGGGATGTGCTGGGAGGTGTCGGAGGTGGCCAACATGGGAATCCCAGTGGGTTCCATGTAATATTTTAGGTAATCTAAGCACCTCTTAAAATATATTTATATATATATATATATATAAATAACATTTTTGTAAGCAAATGCACATATATGCATATATATTTATATATCATTTTGCAAATGTTGGTATGTTTTGTGAAAGTTTTGATTTTTACCCACAATAAAAACAAACAAACAAACAACAACAAAAAAACTTGCATTCCTTAAATAAAGCAAATTTCTCCCTTAAATATTTAAAAGTGTTATTGACGATACCATCCTGCCATGAATTTTTTTTGTATTGATTAATTTCTATAATTTCCAAAATTTTTATTAACTAAGGAAATACTATTAACCATATTTTTCAGTTTTTCTTCTATCAGTTTTGTCAGTTTTGTTTTCTGGGAGTTTGTCAATTTAATATAAAGTATAATTTTCATTACTATAAAATGTAACATTGTATCTTCTCATAAAATATAATGTTTATAATTTTTCTTCATTCCTAATATAGGTTATTTGTTTCAAAAGTTTTATAAATTTCATTTGTTATATGGTGTTATTAGTTTTTTAAAGATTAAATTTGGCATTTTGAAATTCTATTTTCAAGGTATGCAGAGGAGCTTATTAAGAAAAAGAAAACTAGAAATGTGATAAGTACACATCCAATGACATGGGTTGGGGGCATTTTACAGGATGAGACATGCATGTGGGATCCCAGATTAAGCCTTTTAAAGACCTTTCCTCCTTCCCTTCCCTAATAGTGAGGTGGGGTCCCAGTTTTTTGTTGTTCTGATTGGTTGCCTTATGATCTCTGCCTGTTAGCTCTCAAGAGCCTAATGAGGAAATCTTTTATTTGGAGGTGTCTGGGGATTCGCCTTGGCCCCTGAAAGAGTTCCAAATTGGACCTAGTGACCAAGATCTAGGTGGGAATAATCAGTCTTTGGCTGGGGTCAGGAAGCATTACTTGCCTCTTTGTTTCCTTTATGACAGGTAAAATATAGACATTAGTTTGCATTATCTTCTATTTGGTCCCTTTTTTTTTCCTAAAAAAAAAAAAGCTTACTTTCTTTAAAATTTTAAATTACTTTACTGGCTAAAACCCATTTCAAAACCTGCAGAGGGAAGGATGCAGGGTAAGCAGCACAAGAAGCTCCACAGAGCCCTAAGAGGAAAGGCTATTTATATTAGTATATTAGCTATACTAATACTGGACAAAATACACTTTAAATGCAAAGATATTGTAAGAGATAAAGATGGACACTATATATTAGTAAAAGGGGTAATCTTTCAAAAAGAAAAAACAATCATAAACATTTAAGAACCAACTTGGTGTGCCTCAAAATACATGAGGCAAGCACTGGAAAAACTAACCGGAGAAATAGATGCCTCTACAATTATAGTGAGGGACTTTAATATACCACTGTCACCATTAGACAGAACATTTTGATAGAGAATCAATAAAGAAACAAAGACTTTGAATAATATACTAGAAGATCTGGATCTAATGGATATATACAGAATACTACATCCAAATATAGTGGGATATACATTCTTCTTGAATGCTCATGGATCATACTCCAAGAACCACATGCTAGACCACAGAAAAATTCTCTATGAATTCAGAAAGGTTGAGATTATACAAAGTAATTTCTTTGACTGCAATGGAATGAAACTGTAAATCAGTAATGGCCAGAGAACCAGATTAGGCAAGAAGATATGGACGTTAAACAACACACTCATACACAAACAGTGGGTCAAGGAGGAAATCTCAAAAGAAATCAGTAATTATCTTGACATGAATGAAAATGACAACATAAAATATCAAATCCATGGGATGAAGCAAAATCTGTACTGAGAGGGAAATTCATAGCCATAAATGCATATATCAAAAAAGAAGAAAGAGCTGAAATCAAAGACCTAACTGCACACCTGGAGGAATTAGAAAAACAGCAACAGACTAACTCCAAAGGAACTAGAAAGAAGGAAATAACAAATATTGGAGCAGAACTAAATAAAATAGAAAATAAGAAAGCACTATAAAAAATAAACAAAACAAACCTGGTTCTTTGAGAAGATCAATAAAATTGACAAACCATTAGCTAGCCTAACAAATAAAAAAAGAGAGCAGATGCAAATACACAATATAAGAATGAGGAGGGGAAACCACAACTGACAGCACAGAAACAAAGAGTATCATAAAAGGATACTTTGAAAAATTATATGCCAACAAGACGGATAATTTAGAGGAAATGGACAAATTCCTAGAAACTCACAAGCAGCCTACATTGATGAAAGAGGAAGTTGATGAACTCAAAAGACCACTCACAAGTAAAGATGTAGAAAAAAGTCATGAAATACCTCCCGACTAAGAAGAACCTAGGACCAGATGGCTTCACAGGTGAATTTTACCAAATATCCTAGAAAGAACTAACACCAATCCTGCTTAAACTCTTCCAAAAAATAGAAGTAGAAGGAACATTGCCTAACTCATTCTATGATGCCAACATCACCCTAATACCAAAGTCAAAGACACCACAAGAAAGGAAAATTACAGACCAATCTCTCTAATTAACCCAGATGCTAAAATCCTCAACATAATACTTGCTAATCGTATTCAACAGCACATCAAACAAATTATATACCTTGAGCAACTGGGCTTCATACTTGTTATTCAAGGATGGTTTAAGATAAGAAAATCAATCAATGTAATACACCAAATAAACAGATCAAAAGAAAAAAATCACATGATCACCTCTATAGATGCAGAGGAAGTATTTGATAAAATACAGCACCCTTTCCTTATCAAAACACTACCAAAGATAGAAATAGAAGGAAACTTTTGGAACATGATAACGGTTGTATATGAAACACATAGCTAACATCATATACAATGGTGAAATCCTTAAAGCTTTCCCTCTAATATTGGAACAAAACAAGCGCACTATCACTGCTCCTATTTAACCTTGTCTTAGAAGTACTTGCTGGGGCACTGAAGCAAGAAAAGGATATAAAAGGCATCCAAATTAGAAAGGAAGAATTTAAAATTTCACTATTTGTGGATGACACAGAAAGCCCTGAGAAATGTACAACGAAGTTCTAGAACTTATAAATGATTTCAGTAAAGATGCAGGTTATAAGATCAATAATGAAAATTCAGTAGCATTTCTGTACACCAATAATAAGCAAACTGAGGAGGAAATCGAGAAAAAATACCATTTACAATAGTAACTAAAAGAATCAAATACCTAGGAATAAATTTAACATAAGATGTAAATTACCTAAACACAGAAAACTACACAGCATTATTAAAGGAAATTAAAGAAGATTTAAATAAATGGAAAAATATTCCCTGTTCATGGATAGGAAGACTAAATGTCATTAAGATCTATCCTACCCAAACTAATCTACAGATTTAATGCATTCCCAATAAAAACCAATGCAGCATTTTTTACTGAATTGGAAAAACTAACTATGAAATTTAATTGGAAGGGTAAGAGGCCTCAAATAGCCAAAGACATATTGAAAAAGAAAAATGAAATTGGAGGAATCACACTACCTGACTTTAAAACATACTAAAATGCTACATTCATCAAAACTGCATGGTATTGACACAGGAATAGATATACTGACCAATGGAACTGAATTGAGAGTTTTGATATAGATACATGCATATACAGTCATCTGATATTCGGCAAGGCCACCAAACCCATTCAGCTGGGAGAGAATGGCCTCTTCTACAAATGGTGCTTGGAAAATTGGACATCCATATCCCAAAGAATGAGAGAGGAACACCTTCTCACACCTTATTCAAAAATCAACTCAAGATGGATCCAAAACTATATATAAGGGCAAAGTTCATAAAAAAAACTTGGAAGATAATGTAAGCAAACATCTACAGGATCTTGTAATAGAAAATTGCTTCATGAACTTCACACCCAATGCACTAGCAGCCAGTGAAAACTAGATAAATGGGAGTTCATCAAAATTAAACCCTTTTGCATCTCAAAGGAGTTTCTCAAGAAAGTGAAAAGACAGCCTACCCAATGGGAGAAAATATTTGATAACCATATATCTGATAGAAGGCTAATATTCAGCATATTTAAAGAAATCCTGTATCTTGAAAATAATAAAACAAACAATGCATTTAAAAAGTCAGCAAGTGATTTGAACAGACACTTCTCCAAAGAAGAAATACAAATGGCTAAAAAACACATGAAAAGACGCTCAACATCAAGCTATTAAGGACATGTAAATCAAAACTACAATGAGATAAATACAACCACTAGACTGGTGGCCATTAAAAAATCAGAAAACTTCAAGTTTTGGAGAGGATGTGGAGGAATGGGAACCCTCATTCACTGCTGATGGGAATTTAGAATTATCCATCCATTGTGGACAAAAGTCTGGTATTTCCTCAATAAACTAACTTTAGATCTGCCATATGACCCATCAATTCCACTGCTGTGTATATACCCAGAAGAACTGAAAGAAACGACACGCACAGATATATGCACATCAATGTTTAGAGCACCATTATTCACTATCGCCAAAAGCTAGAATCAACAGATGAATTAACAGGTGCCCATCAACAGATGAATGGATAAACAAAAGGTGGTATATACATACAATGGAATATTACTCAACTCTAAGAGGAATACAGTACTAATACACAGGATAATATGGATGAATCTTGTGGACCTTATGTTGAGTGAAGTAAGCCAGGCATTGAAGGATAAATATTACATGACCTCACTGATATGAATTTTAAAAATCTAGCCAAATCAGATAGTTAGAGACTGAAAGATAGATTTAAAGGAAATAGAAAGGGAAAAGAAGGTTGTGAGCCAATGCCCATAGGGGTGAAAGCTATCATAAGGTGGAAGTGAGTAGTTGGTCAGTGAAGTGATATGACAGGGGTATAGGGATACTATTGGGTTTGGTGGTGTAAGCTTGACAGGGTGGTAGTTTGGGGAAGATGGCTTAGATATTCCATCAAACTAGGGAGAGATTAGGTGAGGGAGCAAGTGAACACTGGGGATTGGTGGATATGTGGGTGAAACTACAATGATGAGAAAACCCTTTTGATAAAATGACAATGAATGTAACTGGTTTAGTGTGTTGGATGGGCGGACACTTGGGACATGGCACACCTGGGACAACCTTCTAGAGAATGTGTGAGTGATCATTTTGTCATGGTGTACTATATCAGTGGGGGGAGACCATATAATGAGTGTGAAGGAGTTGGACTCCCATGCTGGGGAGACCCAATATATTTTCAAACAGAGGGGAGAGTTTCTTTTGAGAGCATAGGCAGTTCATAATAGAGGACAGATTAGTATGCTAAGCCCTCATCATTGTAGCAAATATCTATGAGCCTTGTCCTTCAAGGAGTGAAGCCTGTTGGTCACCATGGACCCCAAGGGGAGGGGGAGGGAAGAATAGAATTGATGGTAGAGGGAGTATTTAGGGGGCAATGGAAGTGTTTGGCTTGTTCTTACATTGATGGATTCAGGCCATGTTAAATTTCATCAGAAATTTATAAAAGTGTATGGTCTAAAACATAAACCATAATGTAAACCATTGAACAGGGTTAGTAGCTGTGGCAGTTTGATGTAATTATGAATTCCAAAAATATAATTGAATCATGCTTGTAAACTGATCTGTTAATCTGGGCATGATTAGGTTAGGATTGGGGCATTGAGCCCCACCCCTTGGTGGGTGGAGAATTGAATATAAAAGGTAAGGCAAAGGAAAGTTGAAGCAGTCTTTTGAGAAGCAGTTTTGATGTTGGAAAGAAGGCCCCAGGAGAAGAGAAGCAAGCCATTCGCCTGATCATCTACAGCTGACCTTGTGGAGGAAACAGGAGCTAAGCCTGGAGAGAAATGCAGCCCCGGGAAGAGAGGAACCCCAGAAGCCTGAACCCTGGCAAAAGCTGGCAGCTGTCTTGCTCTAACATGTGGCAATGGACTGTGGTGAGAGAAGAAACTTAACGCTTTATGGCCTGGTATCAGTGTACTTCTACCCCAAATAAATACCCTTTATAAAGACCAACCCATTTTTGGTATTTTACATTAGCACCCCTTTGGCTGACTAATACAGTAACTATGTTACAATAATTGTACATCAATTGCAACAAATGTACAATACAAACATAAATTAGTTATTAATAGAGAAGGGGGAAAAGGAGGAGAACGTTGGGTATATGGGAGTCCCCTATATTCTGTATGTAACTTTACTGTGACCTAAAACCTCTTTGAAGACAAAAAAAATATAAGACACTGGGGAAGTAATGGAAGAAAATTCCACTGTGCATACAGATCAACAGATATTACAGTGATGAAAGGCAAAACTTCAAAAAAATTTTTTATATTTTTCATTTTTTAATACTCCATTTTTTTAACTTTATTTTACTTTTAGTTTTTCTAAATTATTATGTATTTTATTTATTGTGTTTAAACCTACTATTATTATTTCATTTTCCTATTAATCAAATTTTGCAACATTGTTGGCTTCATTTTTGAAGAAGTTTTGGATCACAGAAGGGTTACAACTATGGCAAGGGAGGATCAATGGTGTGGGGTGTCAGTGATGGGGCATACATGGGAGGACATTCACCTGGGCATACATATAATGTATATAAATAGGTTCAAATGTTCATGGGGCATTGCCACAATGGGTAGAGATTCACACAACAGCTGAAGGATTTTTGAATGCCCATCCTGGGGAGCTCTGCCACATTTTTTCCTAATGGAACGTCAAAAATCCCCCAAGTACTGGGAGGGGCAATGACTAGTGAAGAAGGATGGTCCAATGATAGGCCCTTGATATTGATAACTATGCTTATGAGCCTTTTGTTATGAATTTGCAAATTGGCCTAGTGCTGCAGGCTGCCTAAGAGTTACCTCCTGAGAGCCTCCTTGTTGCTCAACTGCAGTTTTTCCTTAAGCCAAATTCAACATGTGGATGCATTACCATACTCTCAGTGTGGGACATGGCTCCTGGAGATGAGCCTCCCTGGCACCAAGGGATTACTACGAAGCACCAGCTGGTGATACAACTGGAAAAATACCTTGAATAAAAGGGGGAAAAGGTAAAGACAAATGAATTTATATAGCTAAGAGACTTCAAAGTGAGGTGGGAGTTCATCAGAGAGGTAACGCTTATGCACATCTCAGCAAGATCTCATAGATGCCTAAAGTGGACACTACCTCAAATAGTGGGGCTCCTGAGGGATCCAGAGACACTCAGGTCCTGTGGTCATGGTGGATATCTCCAGAGTTTGGTGACTTGCCAGTGGTCCCTTCTTTGGAGATTGTGCTCCCAAATGTGATAGAGTTGGACTCAGATGTGACTTATCTACATATGCCTCTTATGTACCTTTTGTTTGAACCTATAGTTGATGTTGGCATTGGTGGATGTATGTTCAGGAGACATGAATCTCTCAGCTGTCCATGTGCCAACTGGGCCCTGGGCCTCAGGGGAATTGAAGCACCTACTCTCCAGTTCATTGGACTCACCCAGGACAGCTGATGGGGAGGTGAGAATGGACAGCCACCACACCAAGGAACCAAGAGAGTCTACAAATGCAAGCAAGAGTGTCCCATCCATCAGCCATATGGGATTGAAGCCCCCTCCCAATTAGAGGTGGAGTGGGCATCACCATCCCAGAATTCTCAGGATTGAAAAATAAAATATGGACTAGACTTACTGGTGTTCTACTATAGAATTATGTGGCTCTAGCAATGGAAGAAATTATATGATTCATGTGGAGAGAGTGGCCATTAGAGGTACTGAAGTCAGGGAGAGGGGGAAAGAGGTGCATTTTCAGGACTTGGAATTGACCTGGATGTCATTGTGGTGACAGATACAGGCCAGTATATATCCTGCCATAGCCTACAGAATTGAGTGGGAGAGAGTGTAAATTACTATGTAAACTATAGTCCATGCTTAGTGGCAATGCTCCATAATGTGTTCATCAATTGCAATGAATGTACCATAGTCATGAAAGAAGTTGCTAATGTGGGAAAAAGTGGGGGGTCTTGGAATGGGACATATGGGAATCCCTTATATTTTTTATGTAAAAATTTATGTAATCTATGTATCTTTTAAAAATAAATAAAAAATATATTTTAAAAGCTTAACTCCTTATGTCCATAGAATATACAATATATCTTCTATGATATTTATAGGGCAGTTTACATTTGAGAACAAGGCTTCTAAACCAAGGACTTCTTGCCATTTTAGAATAGTTCATTCTTTAGTATGAGGGACAGTCCTGGATATTGTAAGATGTTGCAGTGGCTTGAAACTATGTACCCCAGAAAAACATATTCTTAAACTTATGCAATTCCTGTGGGTGTGAACCTATTGTAAAGAGGAAATTTTGGTGAGATTACTTCAAATAAGGTGTGGTCCAACAGAATGAAAATAATAATTAATCCTATTACTAGATTCCTTTATTAGCTTAGTGAAATTCTGATTCATAGGGAAAAAGGTACAGGGAACCACCAATAGGTGGAAATCGATGGAACCCAGAGAAACTGGGAGAGACCTCCGTATGCTGTGCCATGTGACAGAAAAGCAAAGGAACAAGGATTTCCATAAGCCAGCCCCAGAATACCACAGTCTGTTGCAAGAAATAATTGCTTTGATGATATCTTGATTTTGGAATTCTTCTAGCCACAAAACTGTGAGCCAATACATTACAGCTGTTTAAGTAAGCAGATTGCATGGTTTTTGTGTTAACAGCCATGAAATTAAAACAGATGCCTAGCAGCATCTCTTGCATCAATGGAAAGATACCTGTGTCATACGCTTCCTCTAATCATGACAATGAAAATAGTTTCCAAAATTGCCAAATATTCCCTGGAGTACAACATTGAGTGAGGTTAAGAACCACTGGTTTAGTTCATGATTTGTCCTATGAGTTCTATAAGTTTTTCTATAAGGTCTTTGTGCATTTAAGACTAATGTGAAATCTGACGTTTTTATATCTGATGTTTTATATACGAAAATAGTTCGATTTTATATGTCATGTTGTAAGAACTTTTTTATAATTTCTCATATGAATTCCTGACTAAATTTTTAAAATCTTTATTGAATTATAATTATGTACTTTACCATTTATTTTCATTGACTTCTGCTGCATATAATTTGATGGTATGTTATTAGATTTATACAAATTTGGAATAGTAATGTATTCATGATGAATTGGCACTTAGTCTTTCTACATATATTTTAGTTTCAGATGTATTCTGGTTAACTTTAACTTCTTATCCATTTTCTTTTAGTCATTTCACCTTTTCTTCCCTCTCACTCTTTTCAATAGTGCTTTTTAAAAAACTGAATACTTCATTTATGGTATGCTTATGAGAACAATACACAAATAGGGTTGTTAAAAATAAATAACAGTGGATAAGAGGCAAATACTCATCTCCATCACCCTGTACTGTGCTTTCAATATCTAAATCACAATTTTCAGTATTCTCCTCTGACATGAACAAGGCATTAAATATTAAAATACTGTTGTTTTCTTAGTGATACTTTCTACCTTCTCTCCAATTCCATTCCAGAATAAAATATCTAAGCTAAAAGAACACGATAGCCTGAAATAAAAAAGTTTTAGCTTCCCAGACCAGATACAAAAAGAACTTTTTAACCCTAAACTTTCTACTAAAAGAATATTGGCCAAGACCTGATATGATAAGGCATCAAATAAACACAGCACACAAAATAGTGGATAACAAGCCAAATTCAAGTTTTAACATATTCAGATTTAAATTCTCTGCAAAAATAGAATTCACATAGCATACACAATTTTCTCCATTAATTTAGGATTAAAATGACAATGAAGACAGGAGGAGAAGGATAAGAAGAGAGGGCAGGAAATGAACACAGAGAGTTGCCCAGTGAATGGACACAGAAACAGCAAAAATGGGGAGGGGGTAAAAATGGATAAAAGTAAACAAATAAATGAATAAATCCTTTTAAAAAGTGTATGGGGGAGGAAGATGCGGACTATAGTTAGTAGTAACACTTTGATGATGATCTTTCATGATTTATTAGCAGATGTTTCACAACAATGCGGGGTGTTTGTGTGGGGGAGTGATGTGTGGGAGCCCTGCATGATGTTATTCTTGTTTTTTTATAAGTTCATGATGTTTACTGAACAATTATAGTTTATGTATATTCAACGAATGATATACTTCAATAAATTATTTTTAAAAATGACATGTAGAGTTTCAAATCTTATTGTAAAATTAAATGGACATTTAATGACTACTATATACTTTCTAGAGGTTGTTCAAAGCAAATATGTAGTATGTGTAATTAACATCATTATATTAGCAAGCTTTTTTAACTATTTAAATTTGGATAATCATCCACTATGCTTATAGTAATTCACTAAAACAATATTGAGATTAAGACCTCTAAGCAAGAACTTCCAGGAAGATGGCATCAGAGTAGCTAGGCAGGACTCAACTCTCTCACAAAAACAATGGAAGAATGGAAAAAGCTTTCTGAGGGTCCTGCTGTGAGGATCTACAAATGAGGAGGGTGATGCATATCATCCAGGAGAAATTGTGACAGAGAGATAAACAGGCCAAATGAAAACCAGAAGCACAGAAAACTACAAGGATATAGAATAAGTGGAACCAAGTGTCAAAGAGGAACCTTAACACAAAACATAACAAAATAAAACCCTAGTTTAGAAAGAGAAGGTAACCATCTGAATACATTCATCAAGATAAACAGATGCCTAGGCACCAGCAAAAAATTACAAGCCATACTATGACATAGGAAGAAATGACCCTATCCAATGAACAAATTTAAAAAACTGGAGGAGATGCAGAATGTGGAACAACTAATCAAGGATGTCCTAACAAATATCATGAATCAATGTAATGAAGTGAAGAAAGAGATAAACGATATTAAGAGGTCATTGGGGGTAATATACAGAAGAAATCATAAATATATGTAGAAGATAATAGATCTGCTGGTGAGGAATGGGCAATGCAAAAATAAAAAATATGCTGGACACACATGACAGCAGATTTGAGCAGGCAGAATAAAGAAATAGTCCTTCTGAAATTGCACAGATAGTAGAACAGAGATAAAAAAATATATTTAAAAAATTAGCAGGGACTCAGTGAATTGAATGACAATTTGAATCACACAAACATATGCATTATAGGCATTCCAGAGAGAAAAGAGAAGGAAAAGGGGCAGAAGATGTGCTGGAAGAAATAATGGTTGAACATTTCCCAACTCTTTTGATAGATATGTGTATATATGTCCAAGAAGTGCAGCACACTCCAAACGGTATAAATCCTAGTAGGTTGTGTTAGTCAGCCAAAAGGGTGCTGATGCAAAGTACCAGAAATCTGTTGGCTTTTATAAAAGATATTTATTTGGGGTATATGCTTACAGTTTCAAGGCCTAAAAGAGTCCAACTCAAGGCTGCTTTCTCAGCAAAGTCAGTTTCCGTGTGTTTACACAAGGTAGTGGGTGATCTCTGCCTGGTCTCTCCTTCTTTCTTCCTTTTAAGGCTCCATGGACCCAAGTTCTTCAAATCTCAATGTAGGCTGGCATAGGGCTCATCTCTCAGGGCGTTCTATATCAGTCTGGAATAGGGCTCACTTCTTTCCAGGCTTTCTCAGCTGCTGTGCTGCAAATTATCAGGCAAATGGCTCAGCTCTCTCCGGGCACCCAGAATCAAACATGGCAAAACTCTCTCCTCTTCCAAATCTTCTTCTGTGTCTTCTTGAGTGAGTCCCCATTTATCAGTCCACCAAGGGGTTGGGGATGAAATACTGAGACACATCCTACTCACATGGTTGATTTAAAGCCCCAATCTTAACACAATTTAATCAAAGACATCTCAGCTGAATCTAATGCAATCAAAGTGTATCATGCCCAGAGGAACATGTACATTTACAAATACAATTCTTATCTTTTTTGAAGTTCATAAATAGTCTTAAACTGCCAAACAGGCCTATACTGAAACAAATTGTCAAACACTCAAGACAAAGAGAGAACTCAGAAAATAGCAAGAGAAAAGAGATCCATCACATAAATGGGAAGCTAGATGTAATTAAGTGGTGATTACTTATCTGAAAACATGGACATTAGAAGGCAGTGATATGATGTAGTTAAGCTGCGAAAAGAAAAAAATACCTGCCATTAAGAACTCTTTATCCAGCAAAGCTTGCATTCAAAAAGTTGGGAGCATTCAAAATATTATCAGATTGACAGAAATTAAGAGAGTTTGTCAACAAGAAACCTTCCCTTCAAGATATACTAAAGTGAGATTTGCAGGTTAAAAGGGAAAAAAAAACAGGGAGAGAGAGTTGGAGGAGAGTGTAGAAATAAAGATAATTAGTAAGAATAAGTTGGGGGAAAAACACCAAATGTTAGATATAGGCTATAGGTAGTAATAATATTTTGATGAATACTTTCACAATTTGTAAGAAATGTTTCACAGCAATGCAGGGTATTGGTGGTGCATTGATTTATGCTACTCCTGTATGATGTTATGCAAGTTTGTTTTGTAAGTTCACAACTTTTACTATACACTTATTGTTTATATATTTTCATGTATGAATGATATATTTCAATAAAATTTTAAGAAAACACAAAAAAGAAATAAAAACATAATATGACATATAAAACTTAAAGAAAAGATGACTAATTTATGTGTGTCTTAAAAGTAATAACTTTGAATGTTAATGGATTAAAACCTCCAAATAAAAGACACAGATGGGCAGAATGGATAAGGAAATATGACCCATCTATATACTGTTTACAAGTAACTCCCTTCAAACTCAGGGACACAAGGAGGTTGCAAGTGAATGATTGATAAATGATTTTACATGCAAATCATAAACAAAATAAGATGGGAGTAGCTATAGTAATATTGGAAAAAATAGACTTTAAATGCAAAACAATTCTAAGAGACAATGGAGGACATTATACAGTAATAAAAGTGGTACTTTATCAAAAAGAAAGAACACTCAAATTCATGAGGTAAATATTGGGAAAACTAAGTGGAGAAATAGAGGCCTCTACAATTATTGTACACCATTTAATACATCATCACCATTAGACAAAACATCTTAACAGAAGATCAATAAAGAAACAGAGACCAAGAAAAATTTATTAGAGGATCTAGAACTAGAAGACATATACGGAACATTACACCCAAATACAGTAAGATATTCATTTTTCTCAAGTGCACATGGATCATTCTTCAGGGCAGACCACCTGCTAAGTCTCAGAACAGGTATCAATTAATTCAGAAAGGTTGAGGTTATACAAATTAATATCTCATACCACAATCCAATGAAGTTTTAAATAAATAAGGGGCAGAGAACTAGAATAGGCATAAAGACTGGAAGGTAAACAAACACTCAAACAATTAGGTGGTTAAAGAGAAAATTGCAAAAGAAATATGTAACTACCTTGAAATGAGAGAAAATGAAAACACAACATATCAAAACAGACACAACAAAAGCAGTACTGGAAGGGAAAATTATAACCATAAATGCTTATATTAAAAAAGAACAAAGAGCTAAAATTGAAGACACAACAGGAGAAATGATTAAAAGAACAACAAACCATTCCCAAAGCACGCAGAAAGAAGGAGATAAAGTTTAGACCAGAACTAAATGATACTGAGAGAAAAAAAAACTCTAGAAAATTTAACACAAACATAAACTGATTTTTGAGATTTAAAAAACTGACAAAACCTTAGCTAGACAAATAAAGAAAAAAGAAAGAAGAAACAAATACATAAAATAAAATATAAGATGTTATCACCACTGAAACCACAGAAATAAAATGAATCATAAGAGAATACATTGAAAAATTAAATATATCAATATGATGGATAACTTAGATGAAGTAGAAAAATTTCTATAAACACACAAGCAATCTACATTGACAAAAGAAGAAATTGATGTTCTCAACAGACCTATCAATGAATTATTCATCAAAAAGTTCCCAATTAAGAAAAGCTCAGAATTCTTCTCAGAATTAAGAAAAGCTCAGCATTCTGGAACAAACTAAAGCCAATCCTGCTTAAATTCTTCTAAAACCTAGAGGTGGAAGGAACATTACCTAATTCATTCTATGATGCCAATATCACCCTAAAAATGAAACCACTTAAATATGTCACAAGGAAAGAAAACTACAGACCTATCTTTCTAATGAATATGTACGTTAAAATCCAAAACAAAATATTTGCTAATTGTATTCAACAACCTATCAAATGAATTATGCATCATAATCAATTTAATTTCATCTGTGGTATGCAAGGATGGTTCAACATGAGAATACCAAACAATGTAATACAACACATTAACAGCTCCAAAAAAATCAAATGATAATCTCTATGAATGCAGAAAAACCATTTGACAAAATACAGCATCCTTTCTTGATAAAAACACTTAAAAATAGGAATAGAAGGAACTTTCCTCAACATGATAAAGGCTATATATGAAAAACCCATAGCTTATATCTTATTAAAAGGTAAAATACTAAAGCCTTTGCCACTAAGATCTGAAATAAGACAAGGATACCCACTGTCACTCCTCTTATTTAACATTGTGTTAGATGAACATAGGCAAGAAAAAGAAATAAAAGGCATCCAAATTGACAAAGAAGAAGTTAAAATTTCACGATTTGAGGTGACATTATCCTATACATAGAAAACCTTGAAAATTTTATAACAAAGCTTCTAGAGATGATTAACGTGTTCAGTAAAATGACAGGATAAAGATCAACATGCAAAAATCAGTAGCATTTCTGCACACAAATAATGAACAATCTGGAGAAGAAATCAAGGGAATAATTTCATTTGCTATAGTAGCTAAAAGAATCAAATACCTAGAAATAAACCTAACTAAAGGAGTAAAGGATTTGTACACTGAAAACTACACAACATTGTTAAAGGAAATCAAAGAAGACCTAAAGAAATGGAAAATATCTTATATTTAACTTTTAAATCATTTTCATAGAGAATATTTTAATATACTTTTATGGCTAAAAAGAAAAAATAAAAGGTGATAACTAAAGCACTCTGATATGTATAAATTTTTGAATTTAGGTCATACCAGTATCTGATTTCAGATCTTGAAAAGCTTCCTAACACAATGGCAGTAAAAATTTACCATCCAAATAAGAAAAGCAACTGAATATGGTTCCTATTTATTTAATATGATTCAAATAAATCCCTGGGTATGACACATGGCACTTGTATTAGTCAGGGTTCTCTAGGGAAATAGAACTGACAGAGTGTATGTGTGTGTGTGTATAGGTATGAATTATGAAATTTTTGAATAGAAAATGGCTTACATGGCTGTGGGAATGGGCAAGTCCAAATTCTGGAGAGCAGGGCACAAGCTGGGAAGTCTGATGAAGGTTTTTGTTGAACTTCCAGGAAAATTTGCCTGGCCAAAGTGATGAAATCATCACTTCTCTTTAAGGGTTTCAGTTTATTACATGAGATAACTCTCATTATGAATGCAATCTACTTAGCTGAATGCAGATGTAATTAGCCATACATGAAGTCAACTTAATAATAATTTAAGTCCACAAAATATCTTCACAGTAACAATCAGGCCAGTGCTTGTTTGACAAAACAACTGGACACCATCACATAGTTAAGGTGACACACAAATTTATCCATCACAGAACTGGATTGAAAATCTGGGCTCCTTGGGCTTCAAATTCCCAGCTGTCCATGATCTCACAGGAAAACAAACCACTGGACTCAATTTTTGGCAAGTTAGATCCCAGTTTCATTAGCCACTTGAGAACTCCAGGAAATACATACATCTTATGATATTTTAGATCTGAATATTTAAGAGAGAAAATGCAGTTTGGTGTTGAATTGTCAAATAGAAGACATACATGTGATATGACACAATCCTGTTCATCCAGACCCAATTTCTCAAGAGGTGCTACTTTGTGAGTATGAAAATGGTAGTATTATTCTAACCTCTGCCTCTAGATCTACACTGCATAAGGAATACCCTTAAGGGAAATATGGAATTCAGAGACTGATGATTTCTACTTGGTGAACCAATTTTAGTCCATTATGAGTGATAGCTTCCTTACATCCAGGGCTTCTCACATACTGTTAGCCCAAATGAGAGCAGAAGACTGGGAAAAGATATGCTACATTTTTAAAATATAGTGTGTAGGTTGGTTTATCCATCTGCTCCTATCTCCTCAAAATAAGGATTATGAGATACTCGGAAATGACTCCATGCTTGAATAGTTAGGACTATTTTCAGATCAATTCAGTTCAGTACATTTTGCCAAGTCAGTATCCAACAGCCTCATCCACCATGAATTCTCTTTATTTTTGGATTGACTAGATAGATCATATTTTCTCTGTACAAGCCATAAAATATTTAGATCAGGTTCTGAACTTCCCATTCTGTTTTCACTTTGTAATTGAAATATTAATTCCTCCACTGTAGTTCCTAAAGAAAAAGGCCCACTCTGCTTTTTGGGAAAGAAAAGAGAGGGATTAGATATGATATGTGGAAAGTTTTCCAATAGCACTCTCAAGTATAAGCCCACACATACACATATAATTCGTTTATAATTGCCTATATTATATAGAGTTATGTAAATATTTACATGTGCACACACATTTACAGAACTAAACATATACTTATTGAGATTTTAAGAGTGGATTTATTCATTGACATACCAATATATATTTTTCATTATTTTGACATCTTGTTTCCCTGCAAAATTTTACACTGCTCTGGAAAGAATAGGGCATTACCCTATTCTTAGGAAATTGAAATATTTTCTGTTGGGGGCCAAGAACAGTCCACAAATATTAAGGATTTTTAATAAAGAAATAAAATAAAATTTTGTTAAAAAAGAAGAACCTATTTTGTTGATAATTTTATAAAGAAATTTAGCTCTTGGAAATTTAGAATATGCTCCAAAACTATTACTTCTGCCTTCCAGAGTCCAAAAGTACAGCAAGTGGTGTGGAACTTCTGTGTTCATGCCAAGCTCATAGGCAGATTTATTAATGTTCATATTATTATTATTCACTCTCTATATTTTAATAGGAAATCAATTTCACATGTTAGAATTACTCCCTAGCAGACTGATAACTCTAAGCACACCATTCATACTAGAAAAGCATTAAGGCACTAGCAGAAGAGATCAGGTGGAGAGCTCTGAATAGGAAGGTTGTGTTTTGTTTTTACGGTTTTAACTCTGAAGAATCAGCATGCCTGAGAAATTTATCAACATGACCATCACAATGGAATTCTTGCTCGTGGGATTCCCTGATGACTGGATGCTACAGAGACTGTGCTACACTCTTCTTCCTCATTTACCTGACAGCAGTGCTGGGGAACCTCCTCATTATCATTGCCACCACCATTGAGCAGCATCTCCAACTCCCTATGCATTTCTTCCTGAAGAATTTGTCCTTGCTTGAGATCTGCTTTATCTCTGCCATTGCCCCTAAATCCATCATGAACTCTCTGTCCAACAGTCATTCCATCTCCTTCCTAGGTTGTGCCATGCAAGTGTTTCTTGTTATATTTTCCTCTGGCACAGAATTTGCCCTCCTTATGGTGATGTCCTGTGACCACTATGCTGCCATCTGCCATCCTCTGCACTACAAGGTCATCATGCACAGAGGTGCCTGTGTGCAGATGGCGACCGCATCATGGCTCAGTGGATGTGTTTATGGCTCCATTCATGTAGCAGGTACTTTCTCTGTCAGTTTCTGTGGGTCCAACATAGTCCACCAGTCCTGTGATATTCCATCGCTGCTTAAACTTTCCTGTTATGGAAAGAATATTTCAGAAGATGCATTTATTTTTCTCAGCTGTTGTTTTGTTTCACCGTGTTTCATTTTAATGGTTGTTTCTTATGTTCACATTTTTGCCACTGTCTAAGAATCCCATCTGTAAAGACTTTTTTCAACCTATCTGCCCCACCTCACCGTGGTGATGTTGTTCCTGTTTTGTGAGTTTACCACACATTTGGCAAAAAATTTCAAATCTTCTTCACTGAAATTGCTGATATCTGTGCTTTACATGATGTTATCTCCCACCCTGAATCCTCTCATATACAGTATGAGAAACAAGGATATGCAGACAGCATTAGGAAAAGTGATAACGATAAAACTTGCAAATAGATTTCTTGATGTTGATATTTAATTTTAATTAATATGAATAACTTTTCAAAATAAAATTTTTTGAAATTATTTTCCTATTTCTAATCAACAGAATTTAACAGTGTAGTATGTTAAGAGCGTACCAAGTCAAGATTTTATTAACTTATTTTATGTGTAGTAAATGAGTAGCTTGGAAATATTAGACTCAATGTTTCTCTTTCCAGTATCAATTTCATATTATCATGTTCTCTGTGGGAGCAAATTCTGTATGTTTTACACTCACTGTCAGTGTTTCCAAATATATTGCAATCTTCCAACATTTTAGGGTTGTCACAAAAATAGCATTTTAAAAATTTTATTTCTGGCAGTACATTTTTTTTAGGGCATTTGTGGTTAAAATAAGGATGCATAAATATTCATAATTTGTCTTTAAATGTTCTGTTGGTCCAGGCTATTTACTTGCGGAGCTCAGAGAAGAACCATTATAGGATTTGTCAAATTGTGGTGATTTATGGTCACTTAAGAATGTATAAAGTTGGTGATGACAACATTCTTATTAACATCCAGACCCAGAATTTAAAAATCAGGAATGGTTTGTTTTGTGTTATGGAATAATAGTCTATCACAATCCTGAAATAATTCTGAACATGACTCATCTCCACATATTTATGAATCTAGTTCTCCTTTTCCTGAAAGTGATATCAGACCACAAATTTTGGTGTCTTCCATTTCCTTTCTTTCCTTCTCCCCTCCTCCCCCCCTTTTATTCTGTAATTCCTTCCTTCAGCCCTATTTCTATCCTGGTCTTTATGGTTTCCCTTTTCTCTTTCTCTTGCTTATTATTCTCTTCATCTTCTGTCTTTATTTAACTTCTACACTTTAAGAATAGATTCTTCATGTCTCCACTTAATTGTAAGCTCATTTCACTGTTACTTGTTATTCTTTCTTTTCCAATTCATATTATCCTATGACCTGCAGGAAACTCTCATTACTTCCATCTTATTTTGGGTGACCTTTGTGTATTCAATTGATTTATTATTACAAGCAATTTTGTTTGTATTTATGATGACTTTTAAAATCATACTTGAAAATACAACTTCCAGACCATTAACTGTGATTTCTTAAATTGACAGTTATATTAAAATGTGTAACTCCTAGAATATAACTTCAATTCCCACTATCAGCAGAGTATCATGGTATCTGTCTCACTGCCTTTTAACCAACTTTAAAATAACTATTTTTGAAATTATTTTTTTCTGTTCATATAGGAAAATTAGTGATATATTATCACATAATTTTGCTAAATTTAATTTTATCATTTTTACACTCCATGTGTAGGATTTAATTTGTAAATTTTCAGTCCAATCTCTCTGCCCATTTTTCTCTTTGGAAATTAGGCTTTTTTTCTTCCTTAAAATTCTGGATGAGATATTTATGAATTAACATGTAAAATTCACATTCCATTTTGTGAAATACTATTGTTTTGTAGTTTGTCAATCTTTGTACATGATACTCACTAATACCTAAAAAGCTACACTTACTTCAAATACTCAAAAATACCTTTCCAAATCTTCTTCATATAAATTAAATATCTGCCTCCAGGTAGGTTTTACTCTAACTCTATTCTTTGGATTATATAAACATATGGCTTATTTATACCAATCACATATTAGTAAAAATTTAGAAATAGCCACAAAATTAACATTTTTTGTTTACCTTGCTGCCTAGCAGTTTAGTAACAATTTTCGGATATGTAGCCTAGAGTAATTACCAGCTTTCCTCTAGTGTTTTGGTATTTTATTTAAATCATTAAAATTAAAAATATTACACGATCACAACAATAATAGCAGTAAGAGATATAATGGCAAATAACTGAATGTAATTTCCCTTTAATTGTACACCTAACTACTTTTAAGCACCTAGGGCTATAGGCAGTGTTACATGAGGTATTCAGGAATCTACAAATTTTTCTCTTTATTTCAATTTTCTGGTCTCCTTCATCAATTCTGCTAATTATTATTTTTTTGGCTGGGTACAGTGTATTTATTGATGGTACATGTCAAGGTAGGGTCCTCTGAGCTCCTCCCCTTCTTCAGGGGGTAGTATGGAAGCCATGGAGGATGGGTGATTCTCAAGTTAGCCTACAACTCCCCAGCAGTAACTGCTTCTCTCTTCCTCTCATGCTGTTTCTGGGACTGGTGGCCCAGGGAGCTCTTACTACTTAGAGGTCATGTGGACCATATGGCCGACCATCCTGTTGCTATAGCCTAATTCATTGTTGTACAAAAAAATGAGCTTGACAAAGTGTTTGCTGAAGGCAATGCCAGCTGTAGCATAAAAATTGTTAGAATGTGTGTCACTGTTAAAGTCTCAGGAGTCAACCTGGTCCTCAGTGTAGCCCAGGATGCCATTCAAGGAGCCATATGATGCCTGCTTCATCACCTTCTTGATGTCATCATATTTGGCCACTTTCTTCAAGCCAAAGGTCAGATCCACAAAGAAACAGGGTTGATATTGAAGATAGAAACTGTTTCACCAGTTATTGTATTATCTGATATTATGTTAATCATTACCATGAGTCACAGTTTATCCTTGAAAAATATTTGCAGAATTTTAATAATTATTATAGTATTCAGAAATGGCACTCTCTAGATTTGCTGTCTGATATGGCAGGAGCCAGTGATGGCAAGCTAAATTAATTAAAATTAAATAAAATTAATAATTCATTTATTCAATCAGACTAGCTACATTTCAAGTGCTCAATAATGAAACTTGCCTAATAGCTATCCTGTTGGATAGTGCATATAGAAAATTTTCATCAACCCTGAAGGTTTTAATGGATAACTGTTTCTTTGTGTTTTTTTTTTTTAATTATTATTTCTTTGACTACTTTCCTGATCTTTTTAGTAATATTGAAAGTCTCAGAGAAGTCTGCAGGGCTATAAGTCCATTAATCCCATAAAACATCATTTGTTTCTCCTTTAGAGGCCTCTATTTTATCTGACCACTCTATTCTGAATGACTTTAACAATTTCATAACCCTCTTTGGCAAGAGTTTAAAGGAGAATCCATAGATCTCAAATGTTCATTAATCAGTAATATTGAAAGGAATGTGCAAATGTGGTGAAATCATCATCTTCCAGAGTTGAGGAAGAAAGTCAATGGTATTTCCACTTAATAGAATTTGCAGGCTTATAGCCAATTTTTTGTTTTTGCCTTACTAGCATTTATCTACAATTTACAGAGTTCAAAGGCATTGAAAGGTTAGAATTAGACAGAGGAAAGATGTGATATAAACTATTGCATAGTTTTCCATTGAAGAACAAAACATTCCCTTTAGTTTTGATGATTCTAATCCTATATTTTTATAAGATATGGTAGTTTCTCCTTGAAGTTGGTATTTTTTTTCAATATATTTAGTACTCCAAAACTTGTTTAATCATATCCCTGCATTATCTTTTTGCTTTTGAAAATGATTAGCCTGTTTTATATTTTCCTGAGTAATCTCTGTCTTATTCTGGGCTCTGAATTATATAGTACTCTAGGACTGATATTTCAAATCTTTGAGTTTGGCATTCTCTTTCTGTCAGTCAGAGGAAGCTATGACAACTCACAATATAATTACTCATCAATATTAACTTAGTCAAGTGAGGCAGCCACTTAGTCCCCAGGGCACTTTCCTCAAGCAGGTAATTCAAAATCAACAACGGATCACTAGCTTCCCTTTTCTCTTTAGCAATAACTCAATATTGTATTCCAGGCCAAAGAAACAAGTAAGTCTGTGCTTGAATCCTACATTTGAAGAACCATTTCCAGAAAACACTCATGATATCAAGTACTATGTCACAAAATGTTAAAAAATTGGAATATACTAAAATTAAAATCTTGTGATCATCGAAAGACCACAATAAAGTAGTCAAAACATAGGCCATATGGTAGGTGACAATTTTTGAAATATATGTATATATATAGAGAGAGGTATATATTTGGCAAAGAACTAATATCCAGAATATTCAAATAAATCCCACAAATCAAAAAGAAAAATACAGATAAATTGTCTAGAGAGATGTATAAATTTGGAGACAAATTTAATTTATAGAAATATCATTAAATTGAGGTTCATAGATAGATAGATAGATAGATAGATAGATAGATAGATAGATAGATAGATAGATGGATGGATAGATATTTGGAGGTATTTCTATGTGGAGAGAAACCTGTATATGATGTTTTTAAATGTGCATATTATTGTACATAAAATTCTATTTTCTCACTGATTTGATTCATATACAATATACTTACAGTTCATGATATTTTTTTTGCTACATATTTGGTGGGAAGGTGGCCTGGTTTTAAAACACAATATCATTTTTTTTGGTGAGGTTTTGCTTGGAATGGCATTTTCCATAGTTTTATTTTCAATATATTCATTTCCGCTTGCTTTAGTTATATCTCTTATAAACAGCATAAAAATAGCCTGGACATTTATATTTCATCTGAAAATATATGTCTGAAAAACATATAGATATCTTTCTTTCAGTTTAATCATTATTTAATTTGTTCCATATTTAATGCTTATTTTTAAACTTCATATTTGCTATCTATATTTCCTCCTAATAAAAAATTATTTTATTTTTTTAATTTAATGTTTAAAAATTTTAAATGATACTTAGATTATACAAATGTCACACAAAAAATATAGGGGTTTCCCATATGCCTTGCTCCTCACACCTCCCACATTTTTCCACATTAACAGCATCCTTCATTAGTGAGGTACATTCATTACAATTGATGAATACATTTTGGAGCATTTCCATTAAGCATGGATTATAGTTTACATTGTAGTTTATACTCTCTCCTGCACAATTTTTGTAGGTTATGGCAAAATTTACAATGGCCTGTATCTGTCATTGCAATGTCAGTCAAGACAATTCCCAAGTCCCCAAAATGTTCCCTGTATTACACCTGAAAAACAGTAATTTTAACAAGCTCATAAAATTTGGTCTTTACTTATATCACTGGTCATATTGTTACTGTCAAGATTTTGATTTCTTGGTTAATTAGCATACTTTCTTAGAAATGGTTTTTATTTATTTGGTCTCAACTAGTTTTAAAGACAGGAATAAGCCTCACCAAGATATTATCACCATTAATTGATCTATTTCCAGAAACACGTGCTTCTTTTTCTTCTTACTTAAATATTTTCCCA
This sequence comes from Tolypeutes matacus, assembly GCA_026826555.1. Lineage (NCBI taxonomy): Eukaryota > Metazoa > Chordata > Mammalia > Cingulata > Chlamyphoridae > Tolypeutes > Tolypeutes matacus. Next base: position 281,272 of record JAKSZT010001534.1, on the reverse strand, counting down.
AAATATTTGAGGTCTACATCTTAGTGTGGCAATTCTTCATTTACCTCATTGTAGACCTCTTTCTTTTTCTTAGTGACTGACAGCCACCAAGAAGAGCCCCACAGCTGAAAGTCTTTCTAAGAACTCAGGAACAAGAGAAGATGGAATGTCAATAGTCCAGAAACAGAAGTGAAAAATAAAACTGGTATTTCCCATAGTCAGGGTCATTTTCTCTATGTTCTTTTGAAGAAATATAGTGATTCCCTTTCTTTTCTAATGTCTGCTTGTTTGTCCTTTTATTTGTAGACTCATTACAGTGTTTACAGTTACTTCTGTTCAAATTGGCAATTAAATTACCTTCTATGTGTGTTCTCAACATTAATGTTTGTTTAATCTTAGTGCAGAAGCCCTCTCTCATCTCAATCCCAAGGCAATTCTTTGAAATATATATGAGTATGCTGTTGTATGCATGGTGGTAGGTCTTATTTGTATGATTATGTTCAAATAAACTTGTAAATGTGCTAAGAAGTGAGATGTGAAAGTTCCTAGCTCCTGAATGAAGATTTTTAAGAAAATGGACACTCTATCCTCAAAAGATTAAGTATAATTTAAAGCACGACATCAGTTATAATGTCAAAAGTATATAAAATAGATAGGGTTAAATCTAACAATTTGTACATAAATATCTCAGTGCCTACAACAAAGTAAATCTTTTTTTCCCATTTTTTATTTTATTTTTTAATATACATATTTTTGAAAGATACCTAGATTACATAAATCTTACACAAAAATATAGGGATTGTGTTAAGCTCCACTCCCCACACCTCCCACACACTCCACATAAACAACATCCTTCATTAGTTGGCACACTCATTACAATCGATAAATGAATTCTGGGTCATTGCCACTGAGCATGGACCATAGTTCACATTGTAGTTTTAACTCTCTCCCACACAATTCTGCATGTTATAGGAAGATATAAAATGGCCTATATCTGTCATTGCAATGCCACTCAGGATGATTCACAAGTCCCAAATAAACCCCATATTACACCTGTTTTTCCCCCTTTATGTCCCCAGAACCTCCAGGGGCCACTGCTTCCACATCAATGCTGTGATTTCTTCCATTGTTAGAATCACAATATGTGTATAATACAATACCAGTAAGTCCACCCTAGTCCATAGTTCTTTCTCCAATCCTGAGGATTCTAGGATGGTGATGTCCACTCCACCTCTAACTGGGAGGGGGCTTCGATCCAAAACAGCCAATGGATGGGACTGTCTTGCTTGCAGTTGTAGGCTTTCTAGTTGCCTTGGTATGTTGGTTGTAAATTCTTTCCTCCTTATTAGTTGTCCTGTGTGAGTCCAATGAACTGGAGAGTAGGTGTTGCAACTCTGCTGAGGCTCAGAGCCCAGCTGGTACATAGACAGCCCAAAGATTCCAGTCTCTTAGATGTATACTTAAAAACTCCAAGACAAAATATAGGTTTAAACAGAAGGGACAGATGAGCTATATGTAGGGAAGCCATAACTGAGTCCAACTCTGTCATTCTCCAGAGCACAAACTCCAAAATAGGGCTTAGTTACCCATTTACTTTTATTAATGTGTTTTTTAAAAAGTACTTAGATTACATAAATGTTACACAAAAAATATAGGGATTCCCATATGCCCCACCTCCAACACCTCCCACAACCACCCACATAAACCTCCTTAATTAGGGTGGCACATCACCTGCAATGGATAAACACATCTGGGGCTTTGCCATTAAGCATGGGCCATCATTCACATTGTAGACCACACTCTCTACCACACAGTTCTGCATATTATATGATGATATAAAATGGCCTATCTCTGCCATTGCAATGTCACTCAGGACAACTCCCAAGTCCCGAAAAATCCCCTGTATTACAACTGTTTTTCTGTCTCCCTGCACCCAGAGCTTCCGGTGGCCACTAGCTTCACATCAATGTTGTAATTTCTTCCATTGCTTGAATCACAATATGTCTATAATAGAATACCAGTAAGTCTACTCTAGTCCATAGCTCTTCCCAAAATCCTCAGGAGTCTGGGATGGTGATGTCCACTCCACCTCTAATTGAGAGGGTCTTATATCTCATGGGGAAGATGGATGGGATTTTCCTGCCTGCAGCTGCCGAGTCTCTCCATTCCCTGGGATGGCCGTTGTCCATCATCATCTCCCTGCCAGGTGTCCTTGGTGAGTCTATTGAGCTGTAGAGTAGCAAAATGGACTAGGGTAGCAACAGGCTAAGTTTCAATTTCAAGAGCAAAGATTCATAAGGCTAGTCATCAATAAGAAAGGCTCATCAGTGTATCATCCTCTTTGTCACACACTGCCCCTGCAGTTGCGTAACCTTTGCTCCTCCCTTAGAGAATGTGGCAGAACTTTCTAGGATGGGAATTCAGTTTTCTCTGATTTATTGAGTGATTCTCCACCCTCTGTGTAATGCCCCATGAATATTTGAAAAAATTTATATACCCTATATGTGTGTTCAGGTGAACTTCCTCTCATGGACTGCCTATCCCTGAGATGCCCCACCAATGATCCTCTCCCACCCCAGTTTTAACCCCTCTGTGATCCAAAGCTTCTTTAAAGATGAAGCCAATATAATAGCCAAATACAATTAATTGGAATATGAAATAATACTGATAAGTTTAAATGTGAGAGATAAAATACACGAAAACTTAAAAAAAAAACCCAAAAATACAATAAAAATAAATTTAAAAAAATACAATTAAATTAAAAGATGGGGGTATTTAAAAAATGAAAAATTAAAAAAAAAATTTTTTTTTACATTTTGCCTTTTACCACTGCAATATCTGGTGTCCAGTCTGCCATGGCAACTTACCCCTCTCATTCCCCAGTGTCTCCCTATTTTTCATTTTGTTTTCAATGAAGTTTTAGTTAATAGCAAAGTCATACACAGGAAACAAGAGACTCTCATATACCCAACCTCCTCCTCTTTTCCTCCCCCCCATATTAATACCTTTTTATATGTGGTATAATATATGTGGTATAATATTGTTATAACTGATGTACAAATAGTGAAACATAGATACTAAACATTGTCAATGGTTTACACTATGGTTTACAGCTTAGATCATAAAATTTTATAAATTTTGATGATATTTACCATGTCCTGTGTCCATCACTGTAAGGTAATTAAGAACATTACCATTGAACGTTAAATACCTCCTGTATGATCTATTCTGTTCCTCCCTTCCCATTCCCATGGGAACAACGACCCCCTGGCTTGACTCATTGGATGACAAGATTCATAGTTACATGCAACAAGAGGTCTTGACACACTGGTTTGCCCTCCCCTATTAGGAATCCCCCTTGCTCTTGAGAGGCTCCTGTGTCTATTTCTGAACAAATCAGTCCTCCCAAAGATGGGACTCCAACTCATTCCGGCACATTTTGTGGGTCTCCACCCATTGATACGACACATTATGAGAGAATGAACATTTTTTATTTTTTATTATTTTTTATTTTTTAAATTAATTTATTTTTTATTGTGGGTAAAAATCAAAATTTTCAAAATACATACCACTATTTGTAAAATGATATATAAATATATATGCATATATGTGCATTTGCTTACAAAAATGTTATTTATATATATATATATAAATATATTTCAAGAGGTGCTTAGATTACCCAAAATATTACACAGAACCCACTGGGATTCCCATGTTGCCCACCTCCAACACCTCCCACCACATCCCACACAAACATCTCCCACAAGTGTGGCCCACCACCCTCAATGGACTTACACATCCTGGGGCCTTGCCACCAACCATAGACCACAGTTCATATTGTAGACCACACTCTCTCCCACCCAGTTCTGAGTGGTGTGTGCTGATTTAAAATGGCCTACATCCGTTGCCACAACGGCACTCAGGACAACCTCCAAATCCCAAAGAAGCCCCTCCCTGCCCCAAAAGTGTCAAGTGGCCACTGGCTCCACCTCATTGTTATAATTTCTTCCATTGCTAGAATCATCATATGTGTACAACAGAATACCATCAAGTCCACTCTAGCCCATAGTTCTTCCCCCAATCATGAGGGGACTGGGAAGGTGATGTCCACTCCACCTCCAAGTGAGAGCAGGCTTATATCCCATGGATATGGTGGGTGGGATGATCCTTCCTGCAAACACAGGCCCTCTCCATTCCCTGGGATGGCCGTTGCACATCGTTGTCTCCTCTCCAGGTGACTTGGATGAGTCCATTGAGCTGTAGGGTAGGAGTTGCAGCTCCACCGAGATTCCATGCACACCTGGCACATAGGTAGGCCAGAGGCTCCAGTCTCTGGAAGTATACCTAAAAATTTCAGCATCACATATAGGTTTGAATAGAAGGGACTGATGAACCATGTGCAGGGAGGACTTATTTGAGTCCAATTCTGTCACTCTCAGGAGCACAGATTCCAAAATAGAGCCCACTGATAAAGCATCAGTCTCTGGGGCTATCCCCGCTTATATAGGCCCTGGGTGTCTCCAGAGCTCTCAGGAGCCCTTCTGTGTGTGGTGATAGGCACTTAGATGTTCTATGAGTTCCTACTGAGGTGTGCGTAAAAGTTACTTCTGGGATGACCTCCCAACTCTCTTTGAAGTCTCTTAGCCACTTGAACTCATTTGTCTTTACCTTTTCCCCCTTTTATTCCAGGTCTTTTTCCAGTTGTGTTGCCTGTTGGCACTTGGTATTAATCCCTTGTTGCCAGGGAGGCTCATCCCCTGGAGTCATGTCCCATGTTGGGGGGAAGATAATGCAATCATATGCTGAGTTTGGCTTAGAGAGAGGCCACATTTGAGCAACAAGGAGGCTTTCAGGTGGCAACCCTTAGACACCCCACAACCGCAGGCTAAGTCTCAGTTACAAGAGCAAAGACTCACATGGGTAGTCACCAATAAAAAGAACATAGAGGCCTGCTCCAGATGCACCCTGTCCCATATGTCTGACCAACCAACACCCTAAACCAGTGACCCTTCCTTGTCATATTTCCATAAGAGTATCCTTGCCTCTGTACTTTCAACCTCATACCCACATATCCCAATTGTTCACCTAGTCCCTATCCCAACTTTCCCCCTAGTATCCTGGGTCTTCTAACCCACCCCTCCCAACCTACCCACCTGTCAACCTTGCAACACCCAAACCAATAATATCACTACCCTCCTGTCCTATACCTTCAATATGAAGCTACACTCTGTCACTTTACCATAATTACATCCGTATGTGTGAATGCTCACAACCTTCTCTTCTCTTTCTCTTTCTTGTAAACCTATCTTTCAGACAATAGCTCTCTGAGACTGCTTAATTTCCTGAATTCATTTCAGTGAAGTTATGTACTGTTCATTCTTCAATGCCTGGCTTGCTTCACTCAACATTATGTCTTCAAGATTCATCCATGTTATCCGATGTGTTAGCACTTTATTCCTTCTTACAGTTGAGTAATATTCCATTGTATGTGTGTATCACATTTTGTTTATCCATTCATCTGTTGATGGGTACCTGGGTTGATTCCAACTTTTGGCAATAGTGAACAATACTACTATGAACATCAGTGTGCATATATCTGTTTGTGACTTTGCTTTCAATACTTCTGGGTGTATACCCAGGAGTGAAATCACTGTTTCATACAGAAGATCTATAGTTAGTTTTTTGGGGAACAGCCAAACTGTCCTCCACAATGGCTGGACCATTCCACAATCCCACCAGCAGTGAATGAGGGTTTCCATTCCTCCATATCCTCTCCAACACTTATACTCTGCTGTTTTTTTTTAAATAGCCACCATTCTAATGGGTGCAAGATGGTATCTCATTGTAGTTTTGATTTAGATTTCCCTAGTACCTAGCGATGTTGAACACCTTTGCCTGTGTTTTTTAGCCATATGTATTTCTTCATTGGAGAAGTGTCTTTCCAGGTCACTTGCCCATTTTTTAAAATGGGTTGTTTGTCTTTTTATTTTCAAGGTGTAGGATTTCTTTATATATGCAAGATATTAGGCTCCTATCAGATATATGGTTACCAAATATTTTCTCCATTGGGTAGACTGCCTTTTTATTTTCTTGATAACATCCTTTGAGGTGCAAAAGTTTTTAATTTTGAGAAGATCCCATTTGTCTATTTTCACTTTTGCTGCTCATGCTTTGGGTGTGAAGTTCATGAAACCATTTCCTTTTACAAGGTCCTGTAGATGCTTCCCTACATTATCTTCCAAGGTCTTTATGTTTTTGCCTCTTATATTTACATCTTTGATCAATCTTGATTTGATTTTTGTATAAGGTTTGTGATAGTGTTCAGGTAAACACACTAAAACTTCATTTCTCTTTTTCAGTATGTCTTTGGAAATTCGGGGCCTCTTACCCTTCCAAATAAATTTTGTACTTGCTTTTTCCAATTCATTAAAAAATACAGTGTTGATTTTTATTGGGATTGCATTAAATCTGTAGATTAGTTTTGGTAGGATAGACATCTTGGTGATGTTTCACCTTCCTATCCGTGAACAGGGAATATTCTTCCATTTATTTAAGTCTTCTTTGATTTCCTTTAACGGTGTTGTGTAGTTATCTGGATATAAGTCCTTTACATCTTTAGTTAAATTTATTCCTAGGTATTTGTTTCTTTTAGTTACTATTGTAAACGGTATTTTTTTTTTCTTGATTTCCTCCACAGATTGCTAATTATTGGTATACAGAAATGCTACTGATTTTTGAGCATTGATCGTTTGGCCTGCGACTTTACTGAGCTCCTTTATAAGTTCTAAAAGATTGTTGTAGATTTCTCAGGGTTTTCTATGTACAGGATCATGTCATCTTCAAATAGCAAAATTTTTATTTCTTCTTTTCCAATTTGGATGCCTTTTATATCTTTTTCTTGCATCAGTCCTCAAGCAAGTATTTCTAAGACAATGTTACATAGGACTGGTGATACTAGGCATCCTTTTCTAGTTCCCGATCTCAGAGGGAAGGCTTTTAGGATTTCACCATTGAAGATGATGTTAGCTTTGGATTTTTCATATAAACCTTTTATCATATTCAGAAAGTTTCCTTCTATTCCTACCTTTTGCAGTGTTTTTATCAGGAAAGATGTATTTTATCAAATGCTTTTTCTGCATCTATATAGATGATCATGCGATTTTTTTCTTCCAATCTGTTTATGTGGTGTATTACATTAATTGATTTTCTTATGTTGAACCATCCTTGCATACTCAGGATGAAACCCAGTTGGTCATGGTGTATAATTGTTTTGATGTGTTGTTTAATGTGATTAGCAAGTATTTTGTTGAGGATTTTTGCAACCAGGTTCTTTAAAGAGATTGGTCTGTAATTTTCCTTTCTTTTGGAATGTTTGTTTGGCTTTGCTATTAGGGTAATATTATCATCATAGAATGAGTTAGGCAATGTTCCTTCTACTTCTATTATTTGGAAGAGCTTAAGCAGAATTGGTGTTAGCTCTTTCCCTAATGTCTTGTAGAATTCACCTCTGAAGTCGTCTGATCCTGTGCTCTTCTTAGTTGATAGGTTTTTGATAACTCAGTCTAACTCTTTATTTGTAATTGGACTGTTGAGTTCATCAATTTCTTCTTTTGTCGATGTAGCCTGCTTGGGAGTTTCTAGAAATTTGTCCATTTCCTCTAAATTAACATTCTTTTTGGCATATAATTTTTCAAAGTATACTTTTATCATACTCTTTATTTCTGTGGTGTCAGTTGTGGTTTCCCCTCCTCATTCTTATATTGTGTATTTGCATCTGCTCTCTTTTTTTATTTGTTAGGCTAGCTAAAGGTTTGTAAATTTTATTGATCTTCTTAAAGGACCAGCTTTTGTTTTGTTTATTTTTTCTTGTGCTTTCTTATTTTCTATTTCATTCAATTCTGCTGTAATCTTTGTAATTTCCTTCTTTCTTCTTCCTTTGCAGTTAGTTTGTTGTTGCTTTTCCAATTCCTCCAGATGTACAGTTAGGTCTTCAAATTTAGGTCTTTCTTCTTTTTTAATATACATTTATTGCTATGACTTTTCCTCTCAGTAAAGCTTTGGCTGCATCTCATAGGTTTTGATTTGTTGTGTTGTCATTTTCCTTCCTTTCCAGGTGGTTACTGATTTCTTTGGAGATTTCCTCCTTGACTCATTGTTTGTCTAAGAATGTGATGTTTAACTTCCATGCTTTTGTGCCTAATCTGGTTCTCTGGCCCTTAGTGATTTCCAATTTCTTTTTATTGTGGTCAGATAAATTACTTTGTATAATCTCAGTCTTTCTGAATTCATTGACTGTTGTTCTGTGGTCTATCTTGGAGTATGATCCATGTGCATTTGAGAAGAATGTATATCCCACTGTATTTGGGTGCAGCATTCTGTATATGTCTATTAGGTCCACCTCCTCTAATGTATTATTCAGAGTCTTTGTTTCTTTTTGATTCCCTGTATAGATGTACTGTCTAATGTGATAATGGTATATTAAACTTCCCCACTATAACTGTAGAGGCATTTAAGACTCCACTTAGTCTTTTCACTTTGTCTCATGTATTTTGAGGCACCCTGATTAGGTGCATAAATGTTTATTATTTTTCTTTCTTCTTGAAATATTACCCCTTTCACTAATAAGTAGTGTCCATCTTTGTCTCTTATAGTAGTTTCAATTTAAGTCTATTTTGTCCAATATTAGTATAGCTACTCCCACCCTTTTTTGGTTATTCTTTGCTTGTAAAATTGTTTTCCAGCCATTCACTTTTAACCTCCTTAAATCCTTGTGTCTAAGGTGGATTTCTTTTAGAAAACATATAGATGGGTCATATTTCCTTATTCATTCTGCCAATCTGTGTCTCTTGACTGGTGAGTTTAATCCGTTAACATTCAGTGTTATTACTCTCAAGGAATTTCTTTCATCAGCCATATATTCTTTGGGTTTATGTGTGTCATATGTTGCTTTTTATTTCTCTTTCTGTCTTTTTAGTTGTTCTTACACTCTCCTCCAACTCTCTCTCTCCTGTTTTTTCCTTTCAACCTGTAGAACTTCCTTTATCATTTTTTGAAGTGCAGGTTTCTTATTGGCATACTCTCTTAATTTCTGTTTATCTGTGACTATTTTGAACTCTCCATTATTTTTGAATGTCAGCTTTGCTGGATAGAGAATTTGTAGCTGAATTTTTTTTTTCTTTTAGTACTTTTACTATGTCATACCACTGTCTTCTTGCCTCCATGTTTTCAGATGAGAAATAATCACTTAATCTTATTGAGCTTCCCATGTATGTGATGGTTCTCTTTGAGCATTTTCTCTTTGTCCTGAGCATTGGACATTTTGACAAGTATATGTCTTGGAGCAGGCCTGTTGTGATTTATACTCTTTGGGGTGTTCTGTGCTTCCTGGGCATGTACGTCCATCTCCCTCAGTAGAAATGGGATGTTTTCAGCCATTATTTCCTTCAACACTCCTTCTGTTCCCTTCCCTTCCCTTCTCCCTCTGGGATACTTATAATGCGTATGTTTGTGCATTTTGTATTGTCAGTTAAATCACTAAGTCCCTGTTGGATTTTTCTATGTTTTTATCTGTTTTACTCTCTGTTTGATTTCAGATGTAGTGTTTTCCATATCACTAATTCTTTCTTCTGCCTGTTCAAATCTGCTGTTATGTGATTCCAACGTCTTTTTCATTTCTTGGATTGTGCCATTCAACTCCATCATATCCATTATCTTTTTATGTATGTTTACAATCTCTTCAGTATGTTATCCCAGTGTCTTCTTAATATCCTTAATCTCTTCCTTCACTTCATTAAGTTGGTCCATGATATTTATTTGGACAGCATTGAATAGTTGTTCAATATTCTGCATCTTTTCCTGGTTTTTAGTTTGTTCATTGGACCAGTCAATGTCTTCCTGTTTCTCAGTATGGTTTGTAATTTTTTGTTGCCCTCAGGTCATAATTTTATCTTGATGGGTTTATTCAGTTGATTAACTTCTCTCACTGCTCTAGAGTCTTATTTAGCTGGTGGTTTTGTGTGTATAAGTTTTCTCTTTGACACTTTGTTCCTCTTGTTCTATTTCCTCCTGTTTTCTATGTTCCCTTGAAGGGAAATTATTAGGTCCAGATTAATCAAAAGAGGCAACAAAGGGAAAAGGATAATAGTAATAATAATAAAAGTTAAAAGGGGGTGCATATAAGACTTAGTAAGATGAATATTCAACTCATGTAAGCAGTGTAGAGTAATAGGGGGAAAAAAGTGGAGTACCCACAATGGAATGGGAAACCAAAAAAGCAAAATATATAGAATGATTTAAAAGGCCAGGATAATGTGGAGAGAGAGAAAGAGTAAGAAAGTACTGAAAGGAAATAATTAATAATAATAAAAAAAAAAACAGATGACATGATAGAAATTGAAACCAGTAATCTTGAGGACTAATGAAAAAAGGTGGAATGTAAGAACCACAGCAGAAACCAGAAGATAGAAAGATGTAGGAGGGAAAAGAGATAGGACTAGTAGACAAAATCAATATACACAGAAAATGGGAAATCAAAGATGAAGAAGCACAGCAAAGAAGAAACAAGCTAGCAGCACCTAGTTAAAAAAAAAAAAGTTGGGGGTGAGGAAAAAAGAAAGAAAAGTATCAAAAAAACAAACAAAGAAACAAACACACAAGCAAGCAGTCAAACAAAGCTAAGAAAGAACAACATTCCTTCCTGGGCCCTTGTAGAGCCTCCCAGTCTGCTTGTATTCATCAATCAATTACCCTGCAGGTTTCTCTCTGAAGGTTTTGAGGTGGATTTTAGTGAGTAAACTAAGTTAAAAATTTTTTTTAAGTAACCGCTTTTATTTTTTTTTGGAGAAATAAGAGACCCAAACAAAGTTAGTACAAAAATAATATCTATGTTTTCTCTGTCTTACAATATCAGCTGGATGTTAGATACCCTGGTGAATCACTACTCTTAGAGGAGCCGGGAATTGAACTATCGTTCACATATATACAAGGCAGAAATTTCTCCACTGAGGTAACTTATTAATTGGGTCAGTTAGCTCTTCAGAAAGCTATTTAGTCACTTTCCCCTGGGAAGGCTTTACTCTCCTGGCAGCAGAATTCAGCAGGCTGTATGCACAGATACCACCTGCCCTCTCCTGGTCAGGTTGAATTCCCTTTTGAAATTTAATGGGACCCTGATGACTGAGTTCACCTCATTGAAATGATTAACAAGCCTCTACTAGATGACCCCCTCCTCTCAGTGGACCCTAAATAGGGTTGTGGAAACTTATTAAGCACTACCCACTGCCTGACTCCCTTAGGGTAGTTGAAATTCTTATAGTCCTCAGTGCAGAACTATTAAATTGGTTGAGTCTGCCCCCTCTCAAGCCAAGTCTCTGTATCCCAGGGTGGTTAGGTAAATCCATTTTCCTCAGCAGATTCACCTCTCCCCTCAGCCTGGTGCCACTTCAAGCTGACTGGTGTGCTCCCCAAAGCTCTAAGGGTGTCCAGGCAACCAAACCCACAGAAAGGAAACCCCTCTCCACTCTTTGCCACAATCCTCCCACTTTCAGAGAATGCTCCCTCTTGCTGTGTTGCTGGCGGGAGTTGGGGTTCACCCTAGCCCTTTGCCCTGAGCATGGGGCTTAGCGATTTGAGTCCACAATTTCTAGCTCAGACTTAAGAATTTATGGTTTTATCTTGAGCAGTCTATCTGCTCAAGCTCCCTCCAGATTGATGTCTCAAAGGCTCTCACTCTGTGGGCTCCCAGAACAGCTAACTTGGGCAGGATCCTGTCCCCAGTCAGCTGTCTTTTACAAGAGAGATGGTGAGTGCTCGCTTAATCTGATGCCATCTTGCCTTCCTCCACTTCAACAAAGTAAACCTTGAAGTGGAATATCAAAAATATCTAAGCCCCCTCACAATCAGAAACAGAGTGGGAATTACCATCCCAAAATTCTCAAAATTAAGGAATGAATAAACATGGGGATAATGCAACCATGGACTAAAGTAGACTTATTATTATTTTAGCAATGGAAAAACTTGTATCACTGATATAAAGGCAATGGTCCCCAGAGGTTCTGAGCAGAGGGAGAGGAAAGAATAGCTATAACATGGGAACATTTTGGGGACATTGGAATTGTCCTGCATGATATTGCAATGATAGATACTGGCCATTATACATTTTATCAAAATCTATAAAATTGTGCAGAGCAAAGTGTAAACTATAATGTAAACAATAGTCCATGCTTAGTAGCAATGCTTCAATATGTGCTCATCAGTTGTAACAAAAGTTCCCCACTAATGAAAGATGATGTTAATGGGGGAAAGTGTGTTGGGGGAGGGGATGGGACATATGGCAATCCCCTATATTTTTGATGTAACACTTGTGTAATGCAAAGCTTCTTTAAAAAATAAATTTAAGAAACATCTAAGAAATAAGGTAAGAAATGATGAAAACTCTGAAAACCCTGGGGAGAGAAAAGGCTGTATGATATATCTGTGCCTGTATGATATATCTGCATGTGTGCACAGTTGGCTGTAGCATGGAGGAGAGGAAATCCAGATAGGTGGAGAGGGCATAAAATAGACTCCATGGTTTACAATCTTTCTTCACCATCACATTGCAATAAACAATACTGAGCCATTACCTTTGAATTTTTAGCAATGGCTCAAAGACTAAGGCAGATTTTTGCAGTAGTTAGAGTTTCTCTGGTCTAAACTGCTGAGTTAAACAGGTGCAGACCAACTCTATTTTGTCACAATATCCTTGTTGCTCACAAAGTGGCCTGTGGAGGTGAAGATATGGAAGCATTGGATTCCTCTAGGTTCTTGACTTTAATACAAAAAAGAATTTTAAATACATGCTACGTTAGTTAGGCCAGTAAAAAGAATTTATTGGGAAATGGGGGAAAAGAATAGAGCCTGCTGAGAAATGGGAGAGAAAGATCAAAATACATACAAAGATTTGGTGTGGCTTCTCTAGGCAGAGAGAGCAATCTGGATTTCACAGTCACCTTTATTAAGCTACTGATTACTAATCCTAAGGGGAAGGTACCCCGCTATTATTGGCTACCCCACCAATGGTGGGATCAATGATGAGGGCTGTTTGGGATATCTGGGACCAACAGGAAGTCCAGGAAGGAGAAACTGGGACCTCAAGTTTACACTCAGAGTCCCAGTGAGTTCTTGCTGCCATGTTTTCTGTCAGCCATGCTGTCTGCCATCCATGCTGTCTGCTGGCCATGCTGTGGCTCATCTCCTCATTTCCCTGGCTAACCTGTCTCAACTCCCCCCTCAGAGATTGGTGTCCTCATTCTTAAGGGGATATTGAAGGGTGATGATCATTCTTCTTTAGTTACTTCCTGCTGGTTTGGGCAGTAGTCCCTGCCTGACAGGATGCAACCCCCTCTGGCTATTCTATTGAGGTTGAGGAAAGGTGGATCAAACACTGTGGCTGGAACTGGATGAAATCCTCATGCTACTAATATCTTGCTTTGGAAGGCATTGACTCTGGAAGAAATAAACTTAGTTAGAATTTTGAAGATATATGGCCCCACAAAAAGGATAATGAAGATGGTGGTAAGTGGGCCCAAAAGGGGGTTAGCCATGACATGCTGGACCATGAGAATGAGAAAACCCAGGTGCTTTTATGGGCTGCATCCCCCTGAAGTTTGTGGGCTTTATCTTGCAGGTTTCAAACGCTGTCTAGGAATATTCCAGACTGACTTATATAGAAACAACATTTTCCCCTGAGAAACGGGGATTCCTCCCACCCCCATGCTGCTGTTAACATGTTTAGGCCTCTGTGATTTTGCAGTACCACAGCAGCAAGAGTGTCTTCTGTCTTAGAGCTTCTAAGGCATGGCCAGATTCTTCTATGATGTTGGTTAACTCTAGGGAGTTTGGTATAGAGTACTGTGATGGTTAGGATAATATGTCAACTCAGCCAGGTAATTGTGTCCAGGTGTTTGGTCCAGCAAGCACTGGGCTAATTGTAATACAAGAGCATTTACAGACTTTGATCACCATTGAGTTTACTGTATGGATGGCTGATTACATCTGAATCAGTCAGGGAGATTGCATCAGCAATGGGTTATATTTTTATCCAATCAATTGAATGCCTTAAAAGGGGAAATGATTTCAACATTCAGAGAGAATTTCCCAGCTCATCATTGGACACATAACTTCTCTCAGAAAGTCATCAAGGACCTTTCATCAGACTTTCTTCACAGCCTTTGGTTTGCAGCCCTCCTGTGAAACCTGGACTTGTGCATTTCCACGGTCACATGAGAGACTCATAAAATCTCATATTATTGACAGATATTTCCTGTTTATTCTGTTTCCTGAGAGAACACCGACTAATACAACTACTAACCTCAGTTACTACAGTCGTGGTTATGCCTAGAACAGCTAGGAAGGGAATGAGAAGTGGTGTTGTCCTTTTAGTTATTGTATGATGAGCAAATACAGGAAATGACATGGTGAGGTTTTAAGGACCATAGTAGATAGAGGGGATAATGTATGCTGGTCAGCATAAATCAGTCCACAGGGGAGAAAAAGATAGGTAGGCCTTCTCTCCACAGAGAAAGAAAACCTCATCATAAGAGTTTAAATGAGCAGCAAATATGAGATTGGTTATTGGTTAACTGTAAGCCCTCTTCAGAGTTTACAGTTACCAGCTCACTGGTTTGCTTGCTTAGCATACAGCACCAACATACACCTGTTGGGCCCTGGGTCACGAAGTAGGATGCTTCTCTGGGTGTCCCAGACAAGGTTAGCTTCTCCTCCCAGGCCACAGGGGTTTAATTTAAGAAATGCCCACAACATATTTGGTGGGATGTTTTGGTCAGCATAAGTTGTATTTAGGAGTATAGATTTACACAACCTAGCAGGGTGCCCCTAACTGTACTGGGTAGTGGTTGAGTCCCTTACTATTCCTCCCCTTGGCTGCTAGCCTAGAGCAGGTCTTTGGTGCTGGCAAGAATTATAGTACTGATGGGGTACTGGGTTAGGTAGACCACTCAAGGGAAAGCATTCAGCATACATAAGATTTTTAACTGGCTGGGAGGCCATCTTGAAGATATTGTTACAGAGGTAAAATTAAGTTGGCCCATGAAAGGAGGGCTGGAGGAGTGTTGGGAGGGTTAGAGTAGATACAGATGGGGAAGGTAGTGTTCTTAGGTATGTGGACTGAAGTGGATAGAGGTGCCAACAGAGGGAGAGATCTAGGTTCTAAGGTGGGTGGGGAGAAGCTGATTGATGGGTTGTTGGTATTCCACCCCTGCACTGGATGATATGGTGGGAATAGGCTGGTGATTGCCTAGTGCTTGGAAGCAGCTGACCAGGCCATAGATGTATCTGTTTGGTTCACAAAGAGCTAACATGAGGATTTATTGGCTAAGTTGGCCACTGTTTAGACAAGATTTCTTAAGGGTTGTCTGGCTTGCTCTTCCCCTAGGCATAGAAAATTAAAGAACACATGAAGCTTCATTTGGGATAGAGTTAGAGGGAATAGTATATCATTTATGTACTGACTTTGGCCCAGACACTACTTAACTTTGTCTCTTGAAGAGTTATCTCAGGTCTTCCAATGGCTGGCATTCAAACGTCTATCAGATGCTTCCAGTGAGTTGGCACTTTCTTGGACAGCTGGCTTCACTCAGGATAAGTGTACCCAGATGGAAATTCCTTTAACTTTAACAGCTGTGGGAGTAATTAGAACCACAGAATAAGTTCCTTTCCATTTTGCTTCTAATTGGGAGTGTGGTCTGTTCTCCTGCTAAGTTTTGATCAGAACCTGGTCTCCTGGTTTAACTTTAGATAAAGGTAACTCATGGTTGGGGCTAGGGAGGATTTTGTTCCTGAGCTCCTGGATAACTTGTTGAATTTTTCCTAGGTTGATGAAATATTTGGTAAGTTCTTGGATCTCCTGATCTTGTACTAGGTCCTGGGCAAGGAGAGGTCACCCATAGACCATCTCAAAGGGGCTAAGCTGGAGTGGGTCCTTTGGAGCTACACGCAGTCTCAGAAAAACTATGGGCATGTTGGTGACCCAAAGTGATGTAGTTTCCTAGCAAAATTTGGCCAGAATTTGTTTGAAGGTATGGTTAGTTCTTTCTACTTTCCCTGAGGATTAGGGCCTCTAAGAACTATGAAAAAGATATTTAATTCCAAGGGCAGTTGATAGACTTGGGTTATTTTGCTAATAAAAGCTGGTCCATTTTCACTTTGGAGTGACTTAGGTAGCCTGAACCTGGGAAAAATTTCCCTTAGGAGGGCTTTGGCCACTTTGTTTGCTCTTTCTCTTCTAGTGGGAAGTGCTTCTACCCATCCAGTGAAAGTATCAACCAGTGCTAAGAGGTACTTATAGCCCTGGTAAGATGGCATGTGGGTAACGTCTATTTGCCAGTCCTTCCCAAAGTATGATCCCTGCATCTGGACTGGGGGGTTTAAGGGCAGGATGGAGGTTTGCTAACCCTTCCATTGTTTGTGTCATTAATTGCATATAAGGAACAACTGTTAGTGACCTCTTTGTTTTTGCCAGGCTCCGGCCTACAAAAACCCATTTGGCTAAGCTGGTTGGGGCATCTCTCCCTAGATGAGTGGCTTGGAGAAGTCCATGAAGGATTTCTACTGCCCTGCTATTGGCAGGTAAACTTGAGTGTCCTTAAGCCACCTACTATCTTCCAGAGTGAACCCTAGGCTAGCTGTTTTAGTTTTTGCATCCTGGGTATAATCTGGAACTTTGGATACTGAGACAGGTTGTGGGATAAGGGCTAAGAGGAAGACTGAGCTTTGCACTGCATCTTTACCTGCTGTGTCTGCTTGGGCATTTCCCCTAGCTATAGCAGTGTCTTTTCTGGTGTCCTGGGCAATGCATAACTGCTATTTCTCAGGGGAACATAGCAGCCTCTAGTAGGCCCAGGATTTCTTGCCTGTGCTTTATTGGTGACCCCTTGTTAGTAAGCAAGCCTGCTCTGGTCACAGAGCTGAGTGGGCATGGAAGACACAGAAAGTATACCCAGAGTCTGTGTAAATGTTAGCCCTTTTCCCAGCTGCCAGATTTAAACTTCAGGTGAGGGCAATCAGCTTTGCCTTCTGGGCTGAGGTCCCAGAGGGAAGGGCTTGGGCCTCTATGGTTTCAAATTGAGAGACCACTGCATAGCTTGCCCTTTTAATTCCCTCCCTAATTAAACTGCCTCCATCTGTGAACCACTCAAGGTCTGGTTTTGCTAGAAGCTCATCCTTTAAATCTGGCCTGCTTGAATAATTTTGGTTAAAAGTTTCAAGGCAGGAGTGGAGAAGGGGCCCCTTAGGATCTGACCTTGAGCCATCTGCTGGTAGAAGGGTGGCTGGGTTGACAGTTTGATAAACCCTTAGTTGCACCTCATGGTTCTCTAATAATTGAGCCTGGTATTTAGTTAACCTGCTGCCTGTAAGCTATTGTTGGCCTCTGGCCTCAAGTACATCTTTCACCTGGTGTGGGGTGAAGTCTGTGAGAGATTGTCCCCAAATTACTTTGGCGGCTTGGTCAATTAAAAGGGTAGTTTCCTTCAATGCTCTCAGGCAAGGTGGCTATCACTGCACTGTGTTATCCAATGGTTTAGAGAAGTAAGCTACTGGTTGAGAAATCTCTCACAGTTTCTGGACCCCTAGAGCCACTCCTTTCCTCTCAGTTACATACAGAAAGAAAGGTGTGTTCAGGTTAGGAATTCCTAAGGCTGGAGGGCTAACTAACTAAGGCCTGTTTTAAGGCACACAGATGGTGATCTCCTGGTCTGTTCCCATTCTAAGGGAAGGTTATCAGCCCCTGCAATAGCACTGTACAGTGGCTGGATTATTTCACCAAACCTTGGTATCCAGTCTACAGTAACCAGCCATTCCTAGGAAAGCCCCCAGTTGTTTCTTTGTCTGGGGCTGGGGAATACTAGTGGTGGCTTGAATTCTTTCTGGGGAGAAAGTCCTTTCCCCAGGGGTGAGAAGAAACCCTAAGTAGGAGACTTTCTGTGGAGAGATGTGTGCCTTGGATGCTGACACTCTGTAGCCCCTATCGGCTAAGAAATTAATAACTAATATGGTTTTGGCATCAGAAATTTCCTTTGTCAGACTACAAAGCAACAAATCATCCACATATTGTAGAAAGGAGCTCTGAGGCAAATGGGGATGAGCTAGATCTTGAGCTAAGGCATTCCCAAAATATGGGGGCTGTCTCAGAACCCCTGTGGCAACACAGTCCATGTAAGCCGGATTGGAGGTTTAAATTTGAACTCCTGCCATTCAAAGGCAAAAAGGCAAAAAGGAATTGGGAGTCTGAGTGGAGAGGAATGCAGAAAAAGGCATACTTTAAGTCAAGAACAGCAAACCAAGCTGCAGTTTCTGGGACTTGGTTTAGCAGAGTATAAGTGTTGGGCACAACAAGATGAATAGGTATGACAAAGCTACTTATTGCTCTTAAGTCTTGAACCAGCTGATAAATGCTGTTTAGTTTTTTCAAGGTAAGAATGGGCATGTTGCAAGGGGTATGGCAGGGGTTTGAAGGCTGTTCTCAAAGAACTTTTTAACCATGGGCTGGAGGCCTTTTAACATCTTCCTCTGTAAGGGGGTACTGCTTTCTGTGAAGATAGGGCTGATTGGTAATAGAAACAATGGAAACTTGGGGAATCCAAAGTGCCTGACCTAGAATCCCTATATCCCATACAAATGATGGATTTGGTTGGCTATTTCTTGAGATATTTCATTGAGTGGGGTTCCTAACACTATAGCCAGACAATTTTTTTTTTTTTATTGTGGGTAAAAATCAAAATTCTCACATTACATACAAACATTTGCAAAGTGATATATGAATATATATGCATATATGTGTATTTGCTTACAAAAATGTTATTTATATATATATATATATACATATATTTTAAGAGGTGCTTAGATTACCTAAAATATTACACAGAAACCACTGGGCTTCCCATGTTGCCCACCTCCCACACTTCCCACCACATCCCACACAAACATCTCCCACAAGTGTGGCCCACCACCCTCAATGAACTTACACATCCTGGAGCCTTGCCACCAACCATAGACCACAGTTCACACTGTAGACCACACTCTCTCCCACTCAG
>JAKSZT010001534.1:203208-242202 GCA_026826555.1 Tolypeutes matacus | reverse complement strand
GAGGTCATATACTGTTCATCCTTCAGTGCCTGGCTTGCTTCACTCAAACATAAGGTCTTCAAGATTCATCCACGTTATTCCATGTGTTAGCACTTTGTTCCTTCTTATAGCTGAGTAATATTCCATTGTCTGTATGTACCACATTTTGCTTATCCATTCGTCTGTTGATGGGCACCGGGGCTGATTGCAACTTTTGGCAATGGTGAACAATGCTGCTATGAACATTGGTGTGCATATATCTGTTTGTATTTTTGTTTTCAGTTCTTCTGGGTATATACCCAGCAGTGGAATCCCACCCACCATATCCATGGGATATAAGCCCTCTCTCACTTGGAGTTGGAGTGGACATCACCATCCCAGTCCCCTCAGGATTGGGGGAAGAACTATGGACTAGAGGGGACTTGATGGTATTCTCTTGTTCACATATGGTGATTCTAGCAATGGAAGAAATTATAACAATGAGGTGGAGCCAGTGGCCACTTGACACTCTTGGGGTAGGGAGGGGATGAGCAGTTGAAATACAGGGGCTTCTTTGGGAGTTAGAGGTTGTCCTGAGTACTGTTGTGGCAATGGATGTAGGCCATTTTAAATCAGCACACACCACTCAGAACTGAGTGGGAGAGAGTGTGGTCTACAGTGTGAACTGTGGTCTATGGTTGGTGGCAAGGCTCCAGGATGTGTAAGTTCATTGAGGGTGGTGGGCCACACTTGTGGGAGATGTTTGTGTGGGATGTGGTGGGAGGTGTGGGAGTTGGGCAACATGGGAATCCCAGTGGGTTCCGTTTAATATTTTGGGTAATCTAAGCACCTCTTAAAATATATGTATATATATACATATACATATATATATATATATATAACATTTTTGTAAGCAAATACATATATATGCATATATATTTATATATCATTTTGCAAATGTATGTATGTATTGTGAGAATTTTGATTTTTACCCACAATAAAAGTAACTAAAAAATTAGAAAAGAAAAGGGGCAGAAAGAATATTTGAGGAAATAATGAATGAAAATTCCCAGTACTCATGAAAGATATAAATATCAATATATAAGAAGGATAATGTACCCACAAAGAAATTAAATTTAAATATACCTTCCTTGAGACACCTACTATTTAAAATGACAAATATCACAGATAAAGAGATGATTCTGAAAATAGCAAGAGAAAAGTAATACATCACGTACAAGGGAAACTTCACTGAAGATAAGATCCTATATTTAGAAAATCCTGAAAAATCCACAACAACGGTACTAGAATTAATAGATGATTTCAGAAAGGTGGCAGGATACAAAATTATTATGCAAAAATCAATAGCATTTCTATACAATACTGATGTGCTATCTGAGGAGAAAATCAGAAAAAAATCTAATTATAATAGAAAGTAAAACAGTCAAATATTTAAGAATAAACTTGACCAAGGACATAAATGACCTGTATTCAGAAAACTACAAAATATTTCTAAAAGAAACTGAACAAGACTTAAATAAATGGAAAGCCATTACCTTTTCATGGAATGAAAGACTAAATATCACTAAGATGCCAATTCTACTCAAACTGATTTATAGATTCCACACAATCCCAATAAAAATCCCAAGAGCCTTTTTTGCAGAAATCAAAAAGCCAATAGTCAAATTTATTTGGAAGAATAAGGGACCCCAAATAGCCAAAAATGTCATAAAAAAAAGAAGAATTAATTTGGAAGACTCTCACTTCCTGACTTCAAAATGAATTACTTAGCTACAGGGGTAAAAACAACATGGTACTGGCATAAGGACAGCCAGACTGACCAATTGAACTGAATGGAGAACTCAGAAAAACACCCTCACATCTACAGTCAAGTGATTTTTCATAAGGATGTTAAGCTCACTCATCTGGACCAGAACAGTTTATTCAAGAAATGGTGTTGGGAGAACTGTTTATCCATATTCAAAAGAAAGAAAGAAGACCCTTATCTAACACCTTATACAAAAATTAACTCAAAATAGACAAAGGACCTAAATATTAAAACAATAACCAGAGCACTCCTAGAAGAAAATATAAGAAACCATCTTCAAGATATTTTGGTAGGTGGTAGTTTCTTAAACCTTACACCAAAAGCAGGAGAAATGATAGAAAAAATAGATAAATGGGACCTCCTCTAAATTCAATATTTTGCACCTAAAAGGACTTTGTTAGAAGGGTTAAAATACAGCTGACTCAATGGGAGAAGTATTTGGCAATTAAGTATCTCATAAGGGTTTAATATCCATGATATATAGGAGATCATACAACTTAATAAAAAGACAAACTATCTGATTAGAGAATGTGCAAAAGACTTGAAAAGACAACAGTCCAAATAAGAAATACCCATGCTGGGAGGGAGGCAGTGAGTATATACAGAGTTTTGCTAGGAGCAACAAGGAGAGTTTCAGGAGATAACTGTTAGACAATATATAATACTAGGCTAATTTCCAATTTCATAAGAACAAGGTTCATAAGTACAGACATCAATATGAAGGGCCTGACATATTGGTCTGTCCTCCTTTGCTAGGACCTGCCCATGTACTCTAGGGATACTTGCCACTCTATCAGAGAAAGTAGTAGCAGTTCTCCCCAGGTTGGGAACTGAATATTCTTTTCATTACAATTTGGGTCTCCACCCACAGAGAAAACACCTTGCACCAGTGAATCACCCCTGTCACATTTGCAATTATTCTACGATCAAAAATCTGCCCAAAACAAAGCCAAATAAATGAATAAAATAAAAAAAACAATAATAAAATATAAAAGTAAAATAATGAGTTTTCCATTGTATCTTTCATCAACAAAAGTTTTTTTTTTTTTTTTTTTTTTTTTTTTTTTTTTTTTTTTTTTTTGTGGTACCAAGGATTGAACCCATGACATCATAAATGGGAAGAAGATGCTCAAATCACTGAACTACACTAGCTTTTCAATGTAAGATCTTTTATCTTTTATGTACAGTGACAATTTCTTCTTTATGTTCCCAGTGTCTTATTTATTTCACTTTATTTTCAAAGTTTTAGGTTACATAAAAGTCACATAGAAAATAAAAGGGATTCCAATATACCCCATCCCTTTCCCCTCTCACATTAACCCTCTTAACATCTTACATTAGTATCATACAATAGTGACAATTGACTAACACACATTGAAGCATTGCCACTAATCATGGTCAATTATGATGTATTTTCCAGACTCTAGCTCTGTGACTCTGCTCAATTTACTTAGGTCATATCAGTGAGGTCATGTAATATTTGTCCCTTAGAGATTGGCTTACTTCCCTCAACATAAGATCTTCAGGATTCATCCATGTTGCCCCATATGTCAATACTCCATTCCTTCATACAGTTTAGTAATATTCCATTGTATGTATATAACACAGTATACCACAATTTGCTTGTCTGTGCATCTGTTGATGGACACTTGGGTTGCTTCAAACTTTTGACAATAGTGAACAATGCCATTGTGAACACTGGTGCACATTTAAGTGTTTGTGTCCCTGCTTTCAATTCTTTGGGGTATATACCCAGCAGTATGATTGCTGGATCATATGGCAGTTCTATAGATAGTTCTGAGGAACTGCCAAATTGTCCTCCAAGATGGCTACACCATTCTACATTCCTCCCAGCAGTGTATGACTGTTCCTTTTCCTCCACATCATCTCCAGCATTTGTAGATTTCTGCTTTTATTAATAACTGCCTAATAGTTGTAAGATAATATCCCATTGTAGTTTTTATGTTTTTTGTTTTTCTCTGAAATCTCTTTATTTTGCCTTCTTTATGAACAAATCAATTTTATTGGCACATGTTAATAAATAACAATGAATACAATCAATGGTATTTGGTATAATCACATAGATGTGTATTAATCACTTCAATCATGTTATGAGGATTTTCATTATTTCAGGATGATGATGATGATGATGATAAACAAAAACCATACAAACAAACCAATTTTTGAAATATTTTGTAGTTTTCTGAATACACATCCTTTAATTTACTAAAGGTTTCATTTACTATCCTTGGTTTAGTTACTACTAAATATTTAATTTTTAAAGTTGCTATTATAAATGTTTTTTTTTTCCTGATTTCCTCCTCAGGTTTCATATCAGTAGTGTGTAGAAGACTACTGAATTTTTCATATAAATCTTGCCAATCTTTTCTAGATATATGATCATATCATCAGCAAATAGCAATAGCAAGAAGTTTTACTTCTTCCTTTCCAATTTGGGTGCCTTTTATTTCCTCATCTATGTTTATTGTTCTGAAAATTACTTCTAGAACAGTATTAAATAACAATGTTGACAGTGGGCATTCATGTATTTTTTTCTGATCTCAGCAGGAAATCTTTCAGATTTTCACTGTTGAATACAATGCTAGCTGTAGGTTTTTCATATATACACTTTACCATATTGAGAAACCTTCTTTCTATTTCTATCTTTTGGAGTGGTTTTTTAATTTTTTAATCAAAAAAAGGTGCTGTATTTTTTCAAGTGTCTTTTTTGCACCAATCAAAAGGAACATCTGATTTTTCTTTTTCAATAGAGCAATGTGGTTTATTACTCTAATTGATTTTCTTGTGTTGAACCACCCTTGCAGACCTGGGATAAAACAAACTTGATCATAGTGTATAACTGTTTGTGTTTTTGGATTTGGTTTGCAAGTATTTTGTTGAGGATTTTTGCACCTACATTCATTAGAGGTATCAGTCTGTAATTTTCTTTTTTTCTAGAATCTTTATCTGGTTTTCATATGAGGGTGATTTCACTTTAAGTAATGAGTTTGGCAGCATTCTTTCTTGTCCAATTTTTTGTAAAAGCTTGAACAAGACTGATATTAAATCATCTTTGAATGATTGGGCGAATTCACCTGTGAAGCCATCTGGTCCCCAGCTTTTTATGTTTGGGAGGTTTTCTTTGTTTTTTTTTGTTTTTTAATTTATTTATTTTTTATTGTGGGTAAAAATCAAAATTTTCACAATACATACCAATATTTGTAAAATGATATATAAATATATATGCATATATGTGCATTTGCTTACAAAAATGTTATTTATACATATATATATAAATATATTTTAAGAGGTGCTTAGATTACCTAAAATATTACGCGGAACCCACTGGGATTCCCATGTTGCCCACCTCCCACACCTCCCACCACATTCCACACAAACATCTCCCACAAGTGTGGCCCACCACCCTCAATGGACTTACACATCCTGGGGCCTTGCCACCAACCATAGACCACAGTTCACATCGTAGACCACACTCTCTCCCACACAGTTCTGAGTGGTGTGTGCTGATTTAAAATGGCCTACATCCGTTGCCACAACGATACTCAGGACGACCTCCAAATCCCAAAGAAGCTCCTGTATTTCAACTGCTCGTGGGAGGTTTTTGATGATTGTTTCAATCACTTCATTTGTGATTGGTTTGTTCAGGTATCCTATTTTTTTCTAGGGCTAGTGTAGGTAGAGCATGTGTTTCTGGGAATTTATCCATCTTGTCGGTGTTGTCTAATTTTTTTTGGCATACAGTTGTTCATTTTATCTTCTTAATATCTCTCATATTTCTGTGGGGTCAGTGGTAATGCCCCCCACCTCTTTTCTGATTTTATTTGTGTCTTCTCTGTCTGTCTGTCTTTTTGTCATTCTAGCTAAGAGTTTTTCAATATTGTTGATCTTAAAGAACTAACTTTTGGTATCATTGGTTCTCTCTATTTTTTTTTTTTTTCTTCTCAATATCATTTATTTCTACTCTGGCCTTTACTATTTCTTTTCTTTGTCTTGGATTGGGATTGGTTTGCTGTTCTTTTTCTAGTTCCTCCAGTTATGTGGTTAGGTCTTCATTTTAACTCTTTCTTCTTTTTTACAGTATGCATTGAGGGCTATAAATTTCCCTCTCAGCAAGGCCTTTGCATTGTCCCATAGGTTTTGATATGTTGTGCTCTCATTTTCATTTGTCTCAGGATATTTGCTGAATTCTCTTGCAATTTCTTCTTTGACCCACTGATTATTTAAAGGTGTGTTGTTTAAACTAAATATATTTTTGAATTCTCCATTTTCCATCCATTATTGATTTCCAGCTTCATTCTATTATGATTAGAGAAAGTAATATCAATCTTTTTAAAATTTATTGAGATTTCTCTTGTGACCCAACATATGGTCTATCTTGGAGAAGGATCCATGAGCCCTTGAAAAGAATGCATATCCTGTTGTCTTGGGATGTAATGCTCTATAGATATTCGTAATGTCTAGGCCATTTATCATATTATTCAAGCTCTCTGTTTCTTTGTTTATCCTCTGTCCAGATATTCTGTCCAATACTGAGAGTTGTGTACTGAAGTCTCCAACTACTATTTTAGAGACACCTATTTTTCCCTTCTGCTTTGCCAGTATTTACCTCCTGTTTCTGTGGCACCGGGTTATGATCTTAAATATTTAGTATAGTTATTTCTTCTAGGTGAATTGCCCTTTGTATTAATATATAATGACCTTCTTCATCTGTTATAACAGTTTTGCATTTAAAATCTATTTTTTCAACATTAATATTGCTACTCTAGCTCTTTATTTTTTATTTCAGGGGAGAGTGCAAATGCAGTCCCCCACTACCACAAATTATGCAGTCAAGTTTCTGCATTTGGGGAAATTGCAGGAGTCAGACCATCTGGAATGTAATGGAGAATCCTTGCCTTGGGAAATGCACTTTCATGATCATGTTATCTTCACTGCTAAGTATGTTTAAATCATTTTTGGTTACTATTTGCATGGTATATCTATTTGAAAACTTTCTATTTTAACCTGGTTCTGTCCTTATATCTGAAGTGAGTTTCTTGTAGACAACATATAGTTGACTTCTATTTTTATCCATTCTATCAGTCTATATCTTTTGATTGGGGACTTCAAGCCCTTAACATTCAATGTTGTTACTGTAAAGGCTACTTACTTCATTCATAATGTCCTTGACTTTCTGTTGTCATATCATACTATTGTCTGTCTTTTTACCTTTTAATTTTCCCTTTCTATTAATCTCTATTTCTACATTCTTCTTAAGTCTCTTTCCCGTTTTGGTTTTTTTCTTTCCTTTTCAGGCTGCAACACTCCAATAGTATCTCTTGTATTTCTGTGATTGTTTTTATTTGGTAAAATATTCATTCAGTTTTTTGTGGTTGTTGTTGTTAAGAATTTTAACTCAACCTCATTTATGAAGTATAGTTATCTGGATACAGAAATCTTCTGTGGCAGTTTTTCTCTTTCAGCACCTTAAATACATCATAAGATTTCTTCTCTCCTCTGTGATTTCTAATGAGAAGTCGGTGATTAGTCTTATCGAGGTTTGCTGGTATGTGATGCTTTGCTTACCTCTTCCTGCTTTCAGAAACTTCTCTTTATCTCTGATATTTGTCATTCCAAATAGTAGGTTTCTCAGACTAGGTTTATTCATTTTTGGGATGTGTTGTCTTTCTTGGATATTTATATTTATGTCTTTCATAAGGTTTGGGAAGTTTTCATTCATTATTTCCTCAAATACTCTTCCTGCCATTTTTTTCCATTCTCTTCTCACTGACAATGGGTAAGTTTGTGTGTAACAAATAGTCATTCAATTCTCTGAGACCCTGTTCCATTTTATTACATTCTCTTTTCCTTCTGTTCTCCTGTCTTTTCCAGTTCAGATCTTCTACCTTTGAAATAACTAATTCTGTCCTTGTTCAATTCAATTCTGTTTTTATATGCCTCTAAAGTATTTTATTTTTTATTCTCTAAAATTTATTTACAGTTAAGTTAAAAAGCAAAGTACAATCATATTGTAAATCTTAGCCATATGCACATCAAACTGTCCAGGAAAGCACTTCAGTTCCATTACAAACAATTGCATTCTAATGCACTTAAAACATAACAGTCTATCAAAAATATTTTAAACACACTAATAAAGGAAACATTATGTACAATATGTCCATTAAAAACCACCAGTATAAAGAGTTGTGTGGCAAGCCTTCAAACAACAGAAAACTGATTTCAAAATTGTTCAGATTTTTTTGTATTCAAATATTTTAAAAGCTTCTTTACTGAAGTTAAAAAAAAAGAGTGCATTTGCACATAGCAAACCAATAGGTGTCAGCCACTAGCTTAAGTTATACTTGTCTAATAGAGGACTCAAACTTGGACAAAATAATACACACCACAACAGGAGCACTTTGCACTATCAACAATGAAGTTTACCCTCAAAAATCATGATGCTACTGGTTTTAGTAAGTAAAATAAACTGGTGGTTGACAGGAAGGAGGCTAAAAATGACATCAGGAATCTCAAAAAGTTATTTGAGGTGCTGGTCACCACATTTAAACACTCTAGAGTTGAAGATTAAATAAAAGTTATAGCAAGGTGATAGATTTCCTCCTACTTTTCCCCCTTCTTGTGCCATATGAGATATAAGAGAAGGCAAAAGAATTAATAAAGGTGATGGGATTTCTTGAAAAACAACAACAAAATAAAACAAAAACTATTGACAAACTAAGCTACATATTCACTTTAGAGGACAGTAAATGGATGCCTCCCAGTAAAGGCCACTCTGCCAAGTTTCTTTTCACATTCTTCCCCAAAGTATCCATAAAGTACTTTCACTTTACAATTAAGACACTACTCAAGTATATTAGATGTTTCTTCACATTGTAGAAATTGTAACGAAGGTTTTGATAAAGAAAAGTTAGCAAAAATAAATTTTTTTTTTACATCTGTTTTCACAAACTAGAAATGGTATGATATTTTAATAGACCAGATAAATAACATTGAATTCAGGATGGACAATCAGATCCAAATTGAAATCAGACAGCCCAAATACTCCAAAGAAGCATTTATACAAGTTGAAATGCACCAATGTAACAAGGCATACCAGGAAAAATATCAAGAATCTCAGTTAAAATAAATGCATGATGTCAAGTTATGTTTCAGTTGTGTGCTGAGCAAAGTTACATTCCTAGCTAAGTGTAATTTCAAAATCCTCTGGGAAACTATCTAGAGAAGCTATTATGATGAAATTACATTCTAATATGGCCATTGGATTTACTTTTTAATTATATAAAACTATATACAATAATAAAGCAATATAAATACATTTATTTTCAGCTGCTAGTTAGCTATAAAAGTTAACAATATATTTGGGGGAAGAAAACCCTAAGCATCTGAAATACAATTAATTGGCAATGGAAGCAATGGCTAACAACTTAAAGAATGTATCTAAGCTTCCTATCACACAAATATAATTTAACATTCTTCATCTCCTAAATAATTATTCACTTTTATTTCCTCATGTGCCAGTGTTTGTAATAACATATTATCATTGAGTAGTGTGTAAGAGACTATGAAGCTTATTGTGAAAACGGAATAAAGTCCTTTTTTTTTTTTTTTTTTTTTAACAAAACAAGAACACTGAAATTAAAGTCCAAAAACTCCTACAATGGACTATTAAATTTGAAAGATTCATTTCAGAAAGCTATGCCATTAGAATTATAGGAAAACAAGAGCCAAAATTGCAGCTCTCATTATTCTCCTAAGAAGCTGCCATGCAAAGACAAACTTCAGTATTGAGGATTTCATGTGCCAAGTTCCAACCTATTATGGATCATTCCATGGCAGATTGCTTAAATTTGAAATAATAGTGGTAGAAAAGCACCATTTGACCCTTTAGGTATTGCACTAAAAGCTGGCTGTGGCACCACTGGCTAAAAACTATTTATGTCTTGCTGCCACCAATGACCAAAGGCATTCGGGTAATCAAGATTTCCACACTTGGCCATATGGTATAAACACTATTATAAAAGTTTAAAGAAGGGTCAATCCTCTGTGTGGTTTGCTGTTTGATTCCTATGGTCTTCAGCTGTCAAAAAAAAAAAAAAAAAAAAAAAACCCTACAACTGCAAACATAATTATGAATGGAAATTAGATAAAAAAAGGAAATTCATGGAACAAAAAGGTGAACTAATTGTCATGATGTTTATAAAAGTGAAAAATATTAGTCTGGACATTTCTTGTTATCCAACAACAAAAACAAAAACAAAGAAGGAAAGAAAACAAAACGAAACAAAAATCAAAGCAAAACAAAACAAAAAAAAGTGCCATCAATTTTGCCCTAAGTAACTTCAACCTGTTATTTGGATATCAAGAAATGCCCCCACCCCTCTAGATCTTTACTAATTCTGAAAATTCTAATAGGTATTCTGTTTACCATTTTAATAATAATGTTTACACACATTTTCTCATATGCAACTCCCATTCAGAAATTATCCTTGATGTAGACCACTACATGCAGGGTCAGTTATTCATCCCTGTAACCAACACTAGTTCTTTACAATTCATTCATTCGTTCATCACAAGCCATGTGGTTTCAATGCACTTTAATTTTTATTCAATTAAAAAGAATTTAACAAGTCTACTATTCCTAAACAAAACTTTTGAGTATTCTACCATTTTATTTAAGAACTCAGCAAATATAAACACTCAATTTAAATATAAAATCTTTAGAAACAACTTTAAAACTTTTAAACAATTTTACTCTGCATCTCTTTGTTTGTAATCACTGAGCCCATGAAATTCAAAGCCATACAAATCCTTGCACTATTAACAGTCATATAGCCTGAACCTCTTAAAAAATATCCTTGGTTAAAGCTTTGGAATCCAGTTAAAATTGGGAAACGAGTGGGATTCAGAATACCCTGAGCATAAATTATAGTGCAACACTTCAAAAGAAGTTAAATTTTTCGTCCAGAAAGAGAGGTGGCAGTCAAAAGGAAAAAAAAAGGTGGGGGGAGGGGAGGAAGGGGGCAAAAAGCAAATAAAATCTGTCTTTATTACACATGCATGAAATCAACTTCTTTTGGAAAAATAATGACTTCGGAGGACTTCCAGACCAGTGAGGTAGAGTCCAAAGAGGGAAAACGGATCTGCCCCTATAGTCTTGGAGATGTCTCAGACTGGGGAAAAAAAAGGAAAGGGACCTCCCCTGCGGGCCCAGCTGTCTTCTCCCTGTGCAGGCCCGGTGCCAGGAGGCAGCAGAGGGCACACCTGCCCCAGAGCCGCAGATGGCGGCGCCGCTTGCTGAGGGCGCGGAGCAGGGAAAATCAGCTGGTGACATCTTCGCCCATAAAGTGCACTGGGGGACAGGGCTCTGGCCGGATCTGTAAACACTCGACTGACACTTGTTCACTCCTCCCGGCTGAAGGTCCGTCTCAGGGTGGGCGGCGGCCCAGTCAGAATGGGCAACGCAGGGCGAGCCGGGTCGGCAGGAGGCGCCGTAGGGGCAGCGTCTCACGCCCAGGGCACCGGGAAGCAGCGGAGTCTCACCACGGGTTCTAGGTTCACTCGCAGGACCTGGCGTGCCCGGCGCCTCACCGCCGCCAGGCTGCGATGACCCCACACGTCGCTGCGGACGCAGATGGTGGGGAAGGTGGGCAGCGTAGGAGTGGCTGCCCTTCAGATCTCCTCCTGGGTGCGGCCCCCGAAGCAGGGCCCGGGAGCCACCAGCTTGGCGGTGCAGCTCTCCTCTGAGGCCGGCGGCGGCATCGGCGGCAGCGGTTTCCTCCTAACCGAGGCGGCCACCCGGGCTCTGCGACGCCTGCTCCTGGCCGCTGCGCTCTGGACCCGCCGCTGCGTCGGGCCGCGGGAGGCGGGAGTCCCTGGGGGGTCGGGGACCAGGTCTCGGCAGGAGGAGTAGCCCCAAACATCCTTACTGCGCAGGATGTGTGGGGAGAACTGGTGCTTGAGGCTGCAGAGGAAGCTCAAGAGCTCCGCATCAGAGCTCATGAACTCCGTGCTGCTGGGCATGAACAGCTTGAAGACGTCGCCCAGGGCCTTGGTGCTGTTGGCCTGCGACTGTACTTCACCTTCTCCTCCCGCGCCTCCAGCCCGGTCCCTCCTCCCGTCCTAAGGCCGCCGCCCTCGGCAGCCAGGGCCGGGACCAACGCCGGCGCCTCTTCACACTGAGCCGCATAGGAGGCCACTCCGGGCCGCTCGCTGTAGAGGAATCCCGCCTGCATCCGGCTCCGCTGTGGTGGCAGCTGCTGGCGCCTCCAGCCTGCCGGGTCTCTGGCTACTTTTCTCGCCTCCGCTGCCTTCCCTCCCCCTCCGAGGGCGGAGGACGGGCATGAATATCCAGCCACACAGTACAAGATGGCAGCGGGCACCCACCCCCTGGGCTTTGTCATTGGACGGCGCCTTGTCCCCCTGGTTTCTCTTCTCCTCTCTTCCTCTAATGTATTTGTGTGTGTGTGTGTGTGTGGTGTATAATACCTTTGCAAGTATTTTCAAATTGCAAGTATTTTCAAATTGCAAGTATTTTTGTGTAACATTACATAAATGTTACACAAAAATTTAATCTCATCCATCATGTCTTCCATTCCCATAAATTCTGTTACATCTCTTTGCATGTGTTCAAATTTTTCTTTATGCTCACCCAGTGTCTTCTTTATATCCTTTATCTCTTTAGTCATATTTTCGTTCAATTCTTTGAATTGATTGAGGAGAATTGTGTAATTAGCATTGATTGTCTTAAATCCCATATCTCTTCAGTATGTTTGGTTGTTCCTTTGGGTGGGTCACCTTTTCCTGTTTCTTGGTATGGCTTATAATTTTTTGGTGATATGCAGGCATCTGAATATGTTGCTTAATTTACTCTGATGGCCAATTTCTCTCTTGACTTTTTTTTTCACATCATGTTTTTGATATTTTTTCAACTAATCTAAGTCCTTAAAAATTTAATAACTAAATAATTTTAGTTATTAAAATCAGGCCAGGGACTCACTAATGGGGTGCAGATTTTTTCCCAGGAGTACAGAGACAAACTGAAGTCGTTTTTGTTGACACAATTTCTAGACTGGCCAGCAGATGGCACACATCAGCACACCTTTCCATGGCTGTCTTTCAATCTTTGTTTTCATTTGTTTTGGTCTGGCTGGAACTGAGATTCCATTTAGGCTCGGCAGGCCAAATTCACTTAAGAAAATGCTCTCAATTCCCCTATATTTTCCCTTGTAACAGCTGACAGGGAGGAATATGTCTGATCACCTCTCAGCTGCAGTGAGCCAGGGGTTTTTACCCCATTCCAATATCTTGGAGGTGGTGGAGGGGAGACCTTCTCAGTCACTGCAGGGGTTTGTTGTTTCAGTTTTTCATTTATTCATCCCAATCCCTCCTGGGAATTGTATAGCACAGTCTTAGTGTGCTGACCCCCAAAGCACATCACTTGCATAGGTTTTGGCTCTTTCTCTGTTGGTTTTGTAAGAATTTAGCCCTGCCTGCCTAAATCAACACCATCTTTCCACAATCTCATTGCAATTTTTTGATTTGCATTTACCTAATAGCTAGTGATGTTGAGCATCGTTTCATATGGTTTTTTACTATTTGTATTTCCTCTTTGGAAAAGTGCCTATTCACATCGCTTGTCCATTTTTTAAAAATGGGATGATTGCTTTTTTATTTTCAAGATGTGGGCTTTATTTAATATATGCTGAATTTTAGGCCCTTATCAGATAAGTAGTTACCAAATATTTTCTAATATTGAGTAGGCTGCCTTATCATTTTCTTAACAAATTCCTTTGAAGTGAGAAAGTTTTGTTTTTTAATTTTGGAGATGTCCCATTCATCTAATTTAATCTCATTACTTGTGATTGGTCTGTTGAGTTAATCATTTCTTCTTTTGTTAATGCAAGCAGCTTTTGTGTTTCTAGAAATTTTTCCATTTCATCTAAGTTATCCATCTTGTTGACATACAATTTTTCAAATTATCTTCTTTTGATGCTCTTTATTCCTGTGGGATTAGTGGTGATATCACCTCCCTCATTTTTTAATTTATGTATTTTTATCTCCTTTCTTTTTTCTTTTTTAATATAGCTAAGAGTTTCCAGGGAAGTTTGGGAGGAAGAGCTGGTTAATTGCACTAGGTACCAATGTATTACACTTTCTGTGCAGGCTGCTGTCACCCATCCCTCCAACTTGTGTCATGCTGCAGTGAGGTAATCAACTCCAGGCCCTTTTTAAAACTGCTTGCACTGAAACCGTATATGCAGATCTAGTTCCTCAAGAATTTGTGGTGTGCAATCAATTCACTGATCACTGCTTTTAATTAGCTACTTTAGATCACTGGTAGAATGCCCCTAAGGGCAGTCCTGTTCCAACTTACCCAAGACAAAAGTAGCAGAGAACACTTAAGGAGAGTACACTTCTTCAATACTATGGAATAAAGTTAAAGGGCTCCAATTATTGGACAAGTGCTGGAACAAGAAAATGCAGCATCAAAGAACCATAGAACAGCATCCAAAACCCTTCTTGGACTGTCCATTATTCCTTCCCCAGGTTAGTTTGGAGTAAGATGATGCTTTCTTTCTGATTCCTTTGCCTTTTCCATCTGGAAAAGACAGACTTGGGTTCCTTTACAACAAGGAATGAAGCAAAAACATTGGAATTGAAGACTACAGTATCTTAATTGAAAAACTCCCAGGAAGAATTCAATGGCAAGTTGGAGCTAGCAGAAGAGTTAGTGAACTCAAATACAACACTGAGGAACAAAAAGAGAAAACAAGTAGAACAATCTAAAATAGCCTAAGATAGCTGTGTGACACCATCAAGTATACCAATATATGTATTGTGGGAGTCTAAGTGAAAAAGGAAAAAGGTGCAGAAGGAATATTCAAGGAAATCATAGTAAAATTCTCAAACTTGGAAAAAAATGTTACTATTCACATCCAAGAATCCCTTCAGACACTAAACAAGATAAACTTGAAGAGAAATATAAATATACATATGGAGGTCAGACTGTCAAATGCAAGGGTCATTAAATGAGTACTGAACTAGCAAAAGTAAAGCAATGTATTACATACAAGAGAGTCCCAAATAGATTAAGAGATAATTTTTCATCAGAAATCATGGAAGTATGGACATAGTGTATTGAAATATTTAACGTGTTGAGTAGAAACTATTGTCAAACAAGAATATCATATCCAGTAAGACTTTCTTTAAAAAAAAAAAAAAAAGGAAAGATTAAGACAATCCCCAAAAAAGAAAAACTGAGGGAGATCATTAACACTAGTCAGGCCCTACCAGGTATATTAAAGGGAGTTCTTCAGATTGATAGCACAGTGGATCAAAGTGACATAAATACATAAAAGTCCGGTAAATTTAACCATCTGGGTAATTATAAACACAATTAGTATTGTATGTATGTTTGGTTGTATGTAGCTTCACTTCTTGCTTCTTATAAAATATAATGATAAATCTACGGTTTCAGACATAAAAGTACAAATATATAATTTGTAACAGATACCAAAAAAGTAGAGACACAGTGAGGTAAAAGAACAGTGTATATATATGCTATTGAAGTTTAGTTGTTATTAAATTTTTAAAAAGACTGTTATATATTAAGGTTGTTATATTTTAATTCCATAGTAACCACAAAGAATTAATATGGAAAATACACCCAGAAAGAAATGAAAAGGCACTCTATATGGTACAATATAAAAAATCAAATAAATATGAAATTAGGTATTAATGGAAATCATGAAGTTCAAAAAAATTATGACTTAAAAAGACTAAATAGAAAAATGGAAGAAGAATGTCCTGCATTATTGGTAGTTACTTTCAATGTAAATAAATTAATTAAATTCTCCAGTCAAAAGACTGAGATTGGCAGAATAGATTAAAAAGCTTAAACCTACTCTATGCTGTTTATGAGCCTCACCTTAAATTCAAAGATATAAGAGGTTGAATGTGAAAGGGTGGATAAAAATATATACTGTGAAAGTAGTAATCAAATGATAGCTGGTATAGCAATATTAATATAAGATAAAATAGACTTAAATCAAAAACTGTTACAAAGTTCATTATATACTGTTAGAGGGGTCATTTAAACAATAAGAAAAACAATTGCAAGTATATATTCATCTAATAGCAAAGCCTCAAAATACATGAACAGAATTTCATGGAGTAATAGATGGTTCTATATTAATAGTAGGAGACATAAATATACCAGTTGCAATAATGGATAGAACACCTATATGGAAAATCAGTAACAAAATAGAATACTTGAACAATGCTCTAAACCAACTATACATGTAGAACACTTCATCTCAAAAGCAACAAATTCTTCTCTACTGGTCATGGATCATTCTCCAGGATTGACCATATATTAGGTGACAAAATAAGTCCCAATAAATTCAAAAAATCTTGAA
This sequence comes from Tolypeutes matacus, assembly GCA_026826555.1. Taxonomy (NCBI): domain Eukaryota; kingdom Metazoa; phylum Chordata; class Mammalia; order Cingulata; family Chlamyphoridae; genus Tolypeutes; species Tolypeutes matacus. Next base: position 225,978 of record JAKSZT010001534.1, on the reverse strand, counting down.
ATCATGCAATGCATCTTCTCTTACAAGAATTGAATGACGCTAGAGATAAATAATGGAGGGAAAAATAGAAAATCCATAAATATATGGAAATTAAGTAATAGTACTCTAAAAAAAAAAACAATGGAGCAGAGAATAAATCGCAAGAGAAATTAGGAAATATCTTGAGGTGAATGAAAACGAAAGCACAGCTGCCTATATTTATGGGATGCAGCAAAGGCAGTGCTGAAAGAGAATTTATAACTCTAAATCCTTACATTAAAAAAGAGGAGGGAAGCGGCTGTGGCTCAATCAGTAGGGCTCCCGTTTACCATATGGGAGGCCCCGGGTTCGGTTCCCGGGGCCTCCTGGTGGGGGCAGGCCCGCCCGCACGGCGTGGTTGGCTGACCCAGCGAGCACAAGCAGCAAGGGGGGGATAAATGAATAAATAAATAAAATCTTTTAAAAAAAAAAAAAAGAGGAAAGTTTTCAAATTAGACACCTAACCTCAAAACTGGAGAACCAAGAAAATGAACAGTAAATTAAACACAAACGAAGCATAAGTAAGGAAATAACAAAGATTAGAGCAGAGGTAAGTGAAATAGAATATAATAATAGAGAAAAATACACATAACCAAATGTTTGTTCTTTGAAAAGATCAAATAATGGTGACAAACATTAGCTAGACTGTCAAAGAAAAATAGAGAGAAGGCACAAATAAATAACATCAGAATCAAAAAGGGGAACATCCCCACCATTACCACAGAAACAAATGAGAACCCAAAGAAAATGTAATGAACACCTGTATGCCAACAATATGCCAACAGATTAGGTAAATTAGATGAAAGGAGTATTTCAGAAGGTAATGCTTAGGCTTTATGTATACTTAGACTTAGTTTCATTATTACAGGGATGAAGTTCATAAATGCAAGCTGCAATAATCAAAACAACATGGTACTGGCAGAAAGACAGATGTATAAATCAATGAATCAAATTGAGAGGTAAGAAATCAACCCTCTCATATATGGCCCACTGATTTTTCACAAGGTTGTCATGTCCAATAAATTGAGAAATAATAGTTTTTTTGCTCAGAAAACTGGAGATATATATGCAAAAGAATGAAAGTAGACCCTCACCACATATCATATTTAAGAATCAACACAAAATGGATCAAAGATGTAAATACAAATAATTGGAACAATAACACCCCTAGAAGAAAACATAGGGAAGCAGCTTCAGGAGTTTCTGTCAGCCAGTGGTTTCTCAGATTTTATAGCCAAAGCCCAAATAACAGAATAAAAAATAGATAAATGACACCACATCAAAAGTAAATAGTTTCATGCATCAAAGGACTTTGTTATGAACATAAAATGACAATCTATCAATGGAAGAAAGTATTTGAAAGGCACATATCTAATGTTTTAATATCCAGAATATGAAAAGAAAACCTACAACAAAAAGACAAGGAACCCAATTAAAATATTGTCAAAATACTTGAACAGACATATCTCTAAAGAGATAACAAATGGCCAAAAAGCACATGAAAAGATGCTTAAGATATGTAGAGGCTTGGAGTTATGTACCCCAGATAAACATCTTTTTTACTTAATCCATTCCTGTTGGTGTGAACCCTTGTAAATAGGACTTTTTTCATGATATTACTTCAGTTATGGTGTGACCCAGCTCAATCAGAATGGGTCTTAATCTCATTACTGAAGACCTTGTAGGGAAAGTCACAGAGAGAGAGAAAGCCACAAAGTTAGACAAAAGCTGTAAGTCAACCAAACTGTGAAGCCAGGGGAGCCTGCCATGGGCATTGTTATGTGGCAAAAAAGCTCAAGGATCACTGGCAATCAGCCCCATATAGCCACATTCTTCTTAGAAAAACAAAGCCTTAACGACATCTTTTTTTTTTACTTTTCCTACTCTCAAAACTGTGGACAAATAAATTCTCATTGGTTAAGCCAACCATTTGCATTGTATTTGCTTTTTTAACCAGGAAACTAATACAACGTCATTAGCCATTAGAGAATTGCAAACCAAAATAACAGTGAGATACCTTTTCACACACACTGGGATGGCTTCTATTAAACAAACAAAGAAAGAAAATTGCCAGTGTGAAGAAATAGGAAAATATATTCATTGTTGGTGGTGATGTAAAATGGTGCAGCTGCTGTGGAAGACAGTTTGGCAATTCCTCAGGCATTCTAGGGGAGTTAATAATCTCTTCCATAAATGGACCTGGGACCATGGGTAGTCCCATAAAAAAAGAATAATTTATTTCCCTTACTTCATAACATATGCAAAAATTAATTCCAAATTAACCAAAGACATACATTTAAAGTTAGAAATATAAAACCCTTAGAAGGAAATCTAGAAGAAAACTTGCATAAACTTGGATTGGGGAATGGTTTCTTAAATATGACAACAAACACACAAGCAACAAAACAAAAATAGATAAATTTCACTTCAACAATATTAAAACTTTTGTGAATTGAACATTATCAATAATTGAAAAGACAACTAATGTAATGGGAGAAAATAATGACAAAGTGCATATCTGATAAGGGTCATATATCTAGAATACATTAAAACTCTTACAACAAAAGACCAACAACCCAATTTAAAATGAGCAATGGATTTGAATAGATGTTTCTTCAAGGAAGGTGCACAAAAGGTCAATGAGCAGGTGAAGAGATGCTCAATATCATTAGTCAACAAGAAGTTCAAAGCAAAACCACCATAGTATTGCACTTCATAACCACTAAGTGGATTTTTTTTTTAACCCCACAGAAAATCAATATTATTGGCTTGGTTTTGGAGAAATTAAAATAATTGTACATGCTGGTTGGAATGTAAAATGGCACACCCACTGAGGAAAACAGTTTGGATATTGCTCAAAAAGTTAAACATAGAAAGAATTCAGGTCAACCAATAAAGTGGAGTGTAATTCTACACGGTTCTGTTACCCTGCAGAAGTATGAATTATGAGCAAAAACTTTCAAAGCCATATTGTTCAGAGATCCAGAAAAAAAAGTTGCAATAATCAGATGAGCACTGAACATGGTCTTTCTAGTAAATTAACATCCTTTTATTCCCTCAAATTTAACTTATCTGTCTTGGAAACAAATCGAGAGAACATTTCAAAATCTTCCTTTACTTGAGTGTTGATTTGCAGAATGCACCAGAAATCTAAATATGACAAAATATCCCCAGATATACTCAGGGAATATTGCATTGAAACATGCTCTCTGTTTTAACTTCTTCAGGATATCTTTCTTTCAGAGGCTTTTGATAAAGATCTCTGATACCACATAGCCATAAGCTCACAAATTGAAATACTGGGATATATCTTGCTGCAGCCTCAAACTTCACTCAGTTCATTTGAGTCAGAAATATCACTACATCATTCCTAATTTCAAATTGAAATTACTTAATGTTTTATCCACGCTGAAACAAAGCAAAAAATCCAAAGGACTCACTTTGAACCTTTTAGCCATAAAAACTCATTCGTTTTTACCTTTCCCCCTTCTTGGTCCAGTTGCATTGCTAGTTGGCACTTGGTAGTAATCCCTTGGTGCCAGGGAGACTCATCCCTGGGAGTATGTCACATACTGGGAGGAAGTTATTGCATTTATATGCTGAGTTTGCATTAGAAACAGGCCACATTTGAGCAACAAGGAGGCTTTCAGGAGGTAATACTTGGGCACCCTATAATACCAGGCTAAGTTTCAACTTCAAGAGTAAAGATTCATAAGCACAGTCATCAATATCAAAGGTCTGTCAATGAACCATCTTCCATCACTAACCATTAGCTCTGTAGTTATATTTTTAGCTTTAGGTTACAAATTGGATATAATAATAACAATTTTCCTCTATATCGCTATGTCATTTGTTATTATTCCTATAATATATGTTTATAACACTTAGGCTTATTAAGACTAAGGCCCAAACGTCACATAGCTACAAATCAGTGAAAACAGAATACAAAATTAGTCTCTCTTGGAACACAGGTCCCAAAAATTGTGGTGATTTTTTTTTTTTTTTTAGATATACCTGTTTTCTTAACAGATCCAGAGAATGCTTTGCAAATTCATTAAACTGAATTTTGGTTTGCCAATGAACACTGGATTCAAAATATGATATAAGAACCACAAAGAGTGAATTCCAAAATTTCAAATAAATTTTGGGAATCCTGACTACATCATGCTGTCTGTTATTTCCTCTTCCTGATATCCTTCTCCCAGAGATGTTCCATAAAGCATCTGTTACATTCTATTACAATTTTTTTCTAAAGTAGTATAAGCCCACAATATACTGCAAGGGTGTATCTACTGCTACTTGAAATATTCACACAGTCCATTTAATTTTGAATAGATTCTATGGTCCATAATTTCAAATTAAATTCACCTAATGCTTTATAGTTACCCTGAAAAAAGTAAAAAACATCAAGTATAACAAACTACAATTCAGTCTTATCAGCATGAGTGACCAGAGAATAGACAAAGAGGAATGGACTCTCATTAAATTTAAGCCCTATTCCTCCTTACAGGTCCCTTTTAATTCCTGTTTTCCAAGGAAGAACATATTATGATAGTGACTGAGAAATGATTCACCTATGTAAAATTGCAGGAGAGGTACTTGGCATGTCAAAAGTCATAAAATCGTGTGTGTTTGTATGTGTGTATGTGTGTATGTTTAGAAGAGGACTGTGTATTCAAAATGTGACTAAAATATACCCCATGTCTATGGTTTCTCTGCATTGAGTTTCCATCAATATTATATTAATAGGAACTAAATTATCTGAAAGAGATATCATTTCTTGATCAAAAGTGATCCACCACTATTGCATTCCCTGTGATATTTGCAGATAAATCAATTATCTAAAGGCAAAATTGCATTCATGGAACCAGTGAACAATGTGACAGACTTCATCCTAGATGTGCAGAAACTATTGCTTGTCATGTTTACAGCCATCTACTTTCTCACCCTGGCAGGGAACCTACTCATTGTACTGACCATAGTCACCAGCCCAGACCTGGGATGCCCCATGTATTTTTTTCTGACTTTCTTGTCCTTTCTAGATGGCTCCTTTACTTCTACCATAACCCCAAAAATGATATTTGACTTACTCACTGAGAAGAAAACAATCTCCTTCAGTGGGTGCATGACTCAGCTCTTTATGGAGCATTTCCTTGGTGGAGTTGAGATAATCCTGCTCAGGGTGATGGCCTATGACCACTACATGGCCATCTGCAAGCCCTTTCACTACATGATCATAATGAATCAGCGAGTGTTGGCCTCCTGGTGGTTGGGTCCTGGGCTAGGGGATTTCTTCATGCTCTGATCCAAATTCTTTCTTTGCTCTGTTTGCCTTTCTGTGGCCCCAATATCATTGACCATTTCATCTGCGATCTTTACCCTTTGCTGAAACTCTCCTGCTCTGACACTCACATCTTTGGACTTTTTGTTGTTGCCAATAGTGTGCTACTATGTATGCTCAGTTTTTATATTCTTTTCACCTCCTATGTCTTCATCCTTTGCTCCCTCAGAACTCAGCTCTGAAGGATGGCAGAAGGTTTTTTCCACCTGTGCCTCACATATTGCTGTGGTTGTCTTATTCTCTGTGCCCTGTATATTTGTGTACCTTCATCTGATGACCATATTCTCCATTGATAAAGTAGTGGCCATGTTTTATATTATGATAACACCCATGTTAAACCCTTTAATCTACACCCTCAGAAATGCGGAGGTGAACAATGCCATGAGGCAGCTCTGGTGCCAAAGAATGTTCTTGGGTACAAATTCAGGTACATTGACAGGATAAACAAAATCTACTGATGTTTTAATACATGTGTGTTGAAAGCAAGTGAATTTGGTAGCATTCCCACCTGTTCAGTTTTTTGGAAGAGTTTGAAACAAGAATGATATTAGATATTCTTTAAATCAGGCATTCTTAACCTTTTTTTGTTCCACCGACCCCTTTGCCAGTCAGGTGAAAACCACAGACCCCTTATAAGTCCACACTATACTGTGTGTTATTTAGGAAATATATCACACCCACACCAGAATGATGTTTTTATGAATTTCAATGCAAGTTCACTGACTCTTGGTTAAGAACCCCTGCTTTAAATGATTGGTAGAATTCAACTGTGAATTCATGTGGTCCTGCACTTTTGATTTTGGGAAGTTTTCTGAAGACTGTTTCAGTTGTAACCCTTCTGTGATCTAAAACTTCTTAAAAAAATGAAGCCAATAAAATAGCCACATACAAGTAATAAGAAAATGAAATAGTGCTAATAGTTTTATAAATAAGAAGTAAAATACAGAAAAAATAATAAAAAATAAAAATAGAATAATATCTTAAAATTTGTAATATTAAAAAATAATGAAAAAATATTTTAAGAAAAAAACTTTTTTTTTTTTTTACATTTTGCTTTTCATCGCTGTAAGACTGTTGTCCTGTATGTACAGTGACATTTTCTTCCATTTATTCCCCCAGGGTTTTTTTTTTCTTCTTCAAAGAAGTTTTAGGTCATAGTAGGGTCACATACAGAATACAAGGGATTCTCCTATACCCAACATCCTCCCCCTTTTTCCCTTTGACCCATCAATAACCTTTTATATGAGGATGGTACATTTGTTACAATTGATCCATAAATATTGAAACATAGCCACTAACCATCGTCAATGGTGCACATTATGATTTATATTTTGGACCACATACTTTTATAAGATCTGATAAAATTTACATGGCCTGTATCTCTTTTTTCAAGATCATGTAGAACATGTCCATCACTCCCAAAGTGCCCCCTGTTCCATCTATTTTAGTCTTCCCTCCCCCTCACCTTCAGCCTCATGGAGACCACCAGGATTTACTCCTTGAAGGACAAGATTCATAGTTACTAGCATCTTCACTGATGGATTGACACACTGCTTTGCCTCCCCTATTAGGCACTGCCAATGTTTTCAACTGACTCCCATCCCTCTGTCTGAGAACATAGTGGAACTCCCTAGGATGGGAGTCCAAAACTTTCTCACTTATTATGTGAGTCTCTACCCACTGATGCGACATACTATGCCAAAATGATCACTCACATGCTCCCTAGAAGTCTGCCCCAGGTGCACCTGGTCTGCATATCTTTTTTAAACCATTCACTTTCAGCCTGATTGTATCCTTGCATCTAAGGTGGGTTTCTTGAAAACAGCATATTTTTTATCCTTTCTGTCAGTCTCTGTCTTTTGATAGGGGAGTTCAATCCATTAATGTTCAATGTATTACTATAAAGGTATTACTTACATATCTTCTTAAAATTAAACACTTTTGTGCCACAAATTCTTTTGTTAAGTAGGTAAAAATGCACCCTACTCGCTGGGAGAAAATTTTTAGAAAGTACATATTCGATAAGGATTTGATTCCATGTTATATAATGAGACCATACAACTCACTGATAAAAAGGTAAGTGATCCTTTAAAAAACTTGGTAAAAGACTTGCATAGACACTTTTCCAAAGAAGAAATAGAAATGACTATAAAGCACATAAAAAGATGCTCAACATCACTAGCTATTAAAGAAATGCAGATCAAAATTACAATGAATTTTCTTTTCATGCTTTACAGAATGGCCATTATTAAGAAAAACAAGAGAGAGATAAACCTAAAACTGCTGGAAAGGATGCAGAGACATAGGAATTCTCCTTCATTGTTGGTGGGAGCATAAAATGGTGCAGCTTCTTTGGAAGATAGTTTGGCTGTTCCTCAATAAGCTAAATAAAGAACTGCCATATGACCTTCCATAATTTGGTAAGCTGCATTTTGTCTGTTACTTTATTTTTGAAGTTGAAATAAAGTTTGAAAAACAAAAACCCAGTTAAAAAAAATCAGCAAAAGACTTGAACAGACTTCTATACAAGAAGATATGCAAATGGCCACAAAGCACATGAAAAGATATTCCACATCATAAACTCTCAGTGTAATGCAAATCAAAACCACAGTGAGATACCTCTCCAGATCTATTATAATTGCTGCCCTTTTGTAAAATGGTACAAAAACAAAATAAAACAAACAAAATACAACCAAAAAGAAAAACATAAAAGGACCTAAAAAGAAAAAAATAGAGAAAAACTGAAAAACAAGAAAAAAGACAAAAAACATAAACAAAACAAAATGGAAAATAACAGGTTCTGTTGAGGATGCAAAGAAATAGGAATACTTATATTTTACTGGTAGGACTGTAAAATGATGCAGCCTTTGTTGAAGCCTTTATAGTGGTTCCTTTGAAAGATAAGTATAGAAAGACCATATGACCAGCCAATCACATTACTGGGTATGTATCCCAAAGAATGAGAACAGGGACTGAAAGAGATATTTGCACACAAATACTCATAGCAGCATTATTCAAAATTGCCAAAAGATGGACGCAACCCATGAATCCATCAGTCAGGATGGATAACCAAAATGTGTTATATATATACAATAGAAATATTATTCAGCCATAAAAAGGAATGAACTCCTGAAAAATATAACAACCGGGATGAACCTTGCAGACGTCCTGTTGAGTCAAATAAGTCAGACACAAAAGAAAAAATATTGTATGATCTTACTGATTTGAAACAATTAGAATAGCAAACTCTTTGATCTAGAATCTAGAAAATGAGTTATCAGGGGATGGGTTGGGGATAGGGAATGGGAAGTTAAAGCTTAAAATGTACAGGTTTCCTATTTGAAATGATGGACATGTTTGGCTAATGGATTGTGGTAATGGAAGCACAACCTTCTGAATATGAAAAATACGCAAATGTAAGATTGTCTATATGGGAATAGAATTTTTTTAAAAGCATGTAACAACACTACACAAACACTGAACCCTATATTTAAACCATGGACTTTAGGTAATAGTTCAACTATAAAAACGTACTATCATCAATTATAACAAATATTCCACCCCAATGCAAGTTATTGGTGGTAGCATGTCATATGAGAATCCTGTATATTGTGCATGATTGCTCTGTAAACCCACAACATCTGTAACAAAGAAGACTAAATAAATAATGAAATTTATAAATTTATTGCACTTGGGTTTTCTTTGACATCCAGAATAAAGCAGTCCCTGCTACAATGAGTCATTCTCTTTCATTTCAATTTTTTCTTTATTGTTTAACTTTTTTTATCTGTCTGAATTTATCTTCATTATTTATTTCTTTATTACTTATTGACAATCTTTCACCACCAGAAAATATTTTAAAATGTATGCTCTTTCACAGCAATTTTAGGATTGCACATTCTAGACTAACTAACCTTGTCCAGTGATTTTTCTGTGTCTTAGATTCAGATTCTTTTGTTAAGCCAACAAGCTGAGAATTTGGCCCTATAGGGATTCATGTGGTGATCACTAGGCTGCTGTTCAGCCAAACCCTTCATAAAGATTCAGTCTTCCCATTGCAGATTCACTATCACCAACCCCAAATTAAGACCATGGCAAGAGAAGAATCTTGTAATCAAGTTGTTGTTCTTCCTCTGATAAGGCATTCTGCAAATACCATTACCATTTTTCTTTTATAGCAAAGGAGAAAGTAAAATTTTAACCCACATTTCTATAAATTTTTCTTATTCCTTATTTGCCTGATCCCTACAGGTCAGCGTTTACTTTTTCTTCTACACCCACCCAGGCCTGGGTTATATGCAGAACCAAACCTGGCTATGAGAGTTATAGTAAATCTAAATACAAGCATGGTCTATTCATGCAGAGAATATCCCCGTTCAGAACTCCCATCTTTGCTTAGACTTCCTTTCCACTCTGCAGCCATCAAGATACTGCAAAATCAAAATACAATATTTCCTTTTCAGCTGCTCCACAAAGGATTTATATGAGGAGCAAATCCTGCCTGCACCTTGTGGGAGAACCAAAGCTCTTAAACTATGCAGAGTTGTTCTGAGACAGCTCTTCCTCTCCCATCGCATCCAGACATATGACAGCACCAGGGTCTGATGAGATTTAATAACACAATGTTTAGAGCTCATGATTAGAAATCCCATCACTCTGTACTCAAATCTGAGCATTGCTAATTATTAGGTATTAGATATTGGCCAACTTTTCTTTTATTTTAAGTGGAAAAATCAATGTCTTCCTAACGGGGATTATATGAGACTCAGATGAGATAAGACAGTAGCAAAATGACTGATATATACAAGTGCTCATTATTTATTATCATTCATGGAATTCGCATTTCCTTTATATCCTAAAACCCTTTCTGGGGTTTTCAGTTTCACTGTCAGATGTTTTAGTAGAGAGGCCAAACACTTACAGGAAGATTTCACAATTATAATCACTTATGAATCAATATTGAATACTTCTAAACTTGGCCTTTCCTTACTCCTAATTTATGTATTTTTCAATATCCTATCATCCACAAGAGAAATGAAGACAAGCTCCATATAAGTTAAAGAAAATTTTTGTCAGTACCTGTATATGGTCACATCATGTGCTCTCATATAATTTACATAAGATGAAAACAGACATCAAGGAATTTACTTTATTCCAGGTGCCATTCTAAGTGTTATATGCCTTATCTCATAAAACTCCACAACAGTCTTATGTGATAGATCCATTCTCATTCCCTTGATACAGATGTGGAAAATGATGCATAAGGATGAGTAACTAGCCCCAGACACACAGCTAATCAGTAGAAGATCTAGCCATAGTACATGCAGTTTCTTAAACTCCAAAGCTCTTCCTGTTAAGCATGGTCAGATTTTTAGTATTAGACAGCAGGTTTTCTAGCCTGCATATGTATCCTCAGGGTATCAACAGTAGAATAGCAGTTCCAAGTTACCCAGAGGTTTTCACATTTTGTCTTGCTCAATACTGTCTATAATTTTTTTTTAAATTTATTTTATTTATTTACTTATTTTTATTGTGGGTAAAAATCAAAATTTTCACAATACATAACAATATTTGCAAAATGATGTATAAATATATATGCATATATGTGCATTTGCTTACAAAAATGTTTTATATATATTTTAAGAGGTACTTAGATTACCAAAAATATTACACAGAACCCACTGGGATTCCCATGTTGCCCACCTCTCACATCTCCCACCACATCCTACACAAACATCTACCACAAGTGTGGCCCACCACCCTCAATGGACTTACACATCCTGGGGCCATGCCACCAACCATGGACCACAGTTCACATCGTAGACCACAATCTCTCCCACACAGTTCTGAGTGGTGTGTGCTGATTTAAAATGGCCTACATCCGTTGCCACAACGGTACTCAGGACAACCTCCAAATCCCAAAGAAGCCCCTGTATTTCAACTGCTCGTCCCCTCCCTGCCCCAAAAGTGTCAAGTGGCCACTGGCTACACCTCATTGTTATAATTCCTTCCATTGCTAGAATCACCATATGTGAACAACAGAATACCATCAAGTCGACTCTAATCCATAGTTATTCCCCTAATCCTGAGCGGACTGGGATGGTGATGTCCACTCCACCTCCAAGTGAGAAAGGGCTTATATCCCATGGACATGGTGAGTGGGATGATCCTACCTGCAGATGCAGGCCCTCTCCATTCCCTGGGATGACCATTGCCCATCGTTGTCTCCTTGCCAAGTGACTTGGATGAGTCCATTGAGCTGTAGGGTAGGAGTTGCAGCTCCACCGAGATTCCATGCACACCTGGCACATAGGTAGGCCAGAGGCTCCAGTCTCTGGAAGTATACCTAAGAACTTCAGCATCACATATAGGTTTGAATAGAAGGGACTGATGAACCATGTGCAGGGAGGACTTATTTGAGTCCAATTCTGTCACCTCAGGAGCACAGATTCCAAAATAGAGCCCACTGATAAGGCATCAGTCTCTGGGTCTATCCCCATTTATATAGGACCTCGGTGTCTCCAGAGCTCTCAGGAGCCCCTCTCTTTGGGGTGATAGGCACTTAGATGTACTATGAGCTCCTACTGAGGTGTGCGTAAGAGTTACCTCTGGGATGACCTCCCGACTCTCTTTGAAGTCTCTTAGTCACATGAACTCATTTGTCTTTACATTTTCCGCCTTTAATTCAAGGTCTTTTTCCAGTTGTGTTGCCTGTTGGCACTTGGTATTAATCCCTTATTGCCAGGGAGGCTCATCCCCGGGAGTCATGTCCCACATTGGGGGGAAGGTAATGCAATCATATGCTGCGTTTGGCTTAGAGAGAGGCCACATTTGAGCAACAAGGAGGCTCTCAGGTGGCAACACTTAGGCACCCCACAACTGCAGGCTAAGTCTCAGTTACAAGAGCAAAGACTCACAAGGGTAGTCATCAATAAAAAGAACACATCAGTGGGTCATCCTCTTTTGACAGACACTTTGTCCCTGCACTCAGAGGACTATTGCTGCTCCCTTGGAGACTGTGGCAGAGCTCTCCAGGCTAGGAATTCAGATTCCCTCATTTATTGTGTGATTGTCCACCCATCGTGACCATGCCCCATCTTTTGATCCTTTGAACGATTTTGTATATCTTTCATGTATATTTGGATGAACTAATTCCCATGAAACCCCCCTCCTAGACACGCTCCACCAATAATCCCCTGCAGTACCCATTGTAACCCTTCTGTGATCCAACTCCTCCATGAACATGTAGTCCATAAAATAATCAAATACACTTACTAGGAAAAAGAAACAAGTATGGTAAGCTTACATGCAAGAGACAAACATAAGGAAACTCGGGGGGGAAAAAAAGAGAAGGAAAAAAAAACAAATAATCAAACAAAAAACAAAACAAAATAAAATATAATTAGCAGATTGGGACATTCAAAAAATGGGCAAAAAAGCAAAGGAAATATATATATATTTATTCATTTTTTTCCCTTCTCTTTTCTTTTCTTTCCTTCCTTTTATCACTGTGTTATAAGATGTCTGGTGTGCCATGACCCCTTCCCCCTCTCAATCCCCATTTTCTCCCAATTTTTCATTTAATTTTCAAAGAAGTTTTAGGTCCCAGCAAAGTCACACACCGAGTGCCGGAGACTCCCAGATACCAAACCACCCCCCCTCCTCACCCCATATTAACCGACCCCCTTTTTTGTGGATGTTAGCATTGTTATGACTGTTATACAGATAGCAAAATATAGCAACTAAACATTGTCAATGATTTACAGTATAGTTTACAGTTTAGATGATACAGTTTAATAATTTTGATGATGTCCTGTGTCCATTACTGTAAGGTAATGCAAAACCTTCCACATGAACACCAAACACCCCATTAGATCTTGACTGTTCCCTTCCCCCAAGACCCCCAGGGCCCATGATACCACCCTCTCCAGACCCATGGAATGTCAAGATTCACAGTTACATGCCCTGAGGATTTGAACCTGCCCTTCCTAATCCACCCACCCACCAGTGCTGCACCACCAAACCCAGGAACACCACTACTCATCTGCCCATCCCCCAACATGCAGCCACACTCTATCCCTTTACCATAGATTATGTCCATATGGGTCATGGCTTGAAGCCTGCTCTTCTCTTACTCTCCCTTGTTAACCTATCTTTCAGACAATGGTTCTCAGAGACTGCTCATTTTCCTCAGTTCAGATCAGTGAGATCATATACTGTTCATCCTTCAGTGCCTGGCTTGCTTCACTCAACATAAGGTCTTTAAGATTCATCCACGTTATTCCATGTGTTAGCACTTTGTTCCTTCTTACAGCTAAGTAATATTCCATTGTATGTGTGTACCACATTTTGCTTATCCATTCTTCTGTTGATGGGCACCGGGGCTGATTCCAACTTTTGGCAATGGTGAACAATGCCGCTATGAACATTGGTGTGCATATATCTGTTTGTGTCTTTGCTTTCAGTTCTTCTGGGTATATACCCAGCAGTGGAATTGCTGGATCATATGGAAGATCTATTGTTAGTTTTCTGAGGAACCGCCAAACTGTCCTCCACAGTGGCTGGACCATACCGCAGTCCCACCAGCAGTGGATGAGGGTTCCTATTCTTCCACATCCTCTCCAACATTTAGTGTCTCCTGTTTTTTTAATAGCTGCCATTCTGATGGTGTAAGATGGTATCTGATTGTGGTTTTGATTTGCATTTCCCTGATGGCATGCGATGTTGAGCATTTTTTCATGTGCTTTTTAGCCATTTGTATTTCTTCCTTGGAGAAGTGTCTTTTCAGGTCACTTGCCCATTTTTTAAATGGGTTGTTTGTCCTTATATTTTCAAGGTGTAGGATTTCTTTATATATGCAGGATATTAGGCGCCTATCAGATATATGGTTGCCGAATATTTTTTCCCATTGGGTAGGCTGCCTTTTTATTTTCTTAATAACAACCTTTGAGGTGCAGAAGTTTTTAATTTTGATGAGATCCCATTTATCTACTTTTTCTCTTGCTGCTCGTGCTTTGGCTGTGAAGTTCATGAATCCATTTCCTATTACAAGGTCCTGTAGATGCTTCCCTACATTATCTTCCAAGGTCTTTATGGTTTTGGCTCTTATATTTAGATCTTTGATCCATCTTTAGTTGATTTTTGTGTAAGGTGTGAGATGGTATTCTTCTCTCATTCTTTTGGATATGGATATCCAGTTCTCCAAGCACCACTTGTTAAAGAGGCCATTCTCTCCCAACTGAGTGAGCTTCGTGGCCTTGTCAAATATCAGATGACTATATATGAGAGGATCTATATCAGAACTCTCAATTCGGTTCCATTGGTCAGTAGGTCTATCGTTGTGCCAATACCACACAGTTTTGATCACTGTAGCTTTGTAGTATGTTTTAAAGTCAGGTAGTGTGATACCTCCAACTTCATTTTTCTTTTTCAATATATCTTTGGCAATTCGGGGCCTCTTGCCTCTCCAAATATATTTTGTGGTTAATTTTTCCAGTTCCTTTTATTGGGATTGCATTAAATCTGTAGATTAGATTGGGTAGGATAGACATCTTGATGATGTTTAGTCTTCCTATCCATGAACAGCGAATATTTTTCCATTTATGTAAGTCTTCTTTGATTTCCTTTACCAGTGTTGTGTAGTTTTCTGTATACAAGTCCTTTACATCTTATTTAAATTTATTCCTAGGTATTTGATTCTTTTACTTCCTATTGTAAATGTTATTTTTTTCCTGATTTCCTCCTCAGTTTGCTTGTTATAGGTGTACAGAAATGCTACTGATTTTTGAGCATTGATCTTATAGCCTGCAACACTACTGAACTCCTTTATAAGTTCTAGAAGCTTTGTTGTAGATTTCTCAGGGCTTTCTATATATAGGATCATGTCATCCGCAAATAATGAAATTTTTACTTCTTTTCCAATCTGGATGCCTTTAATGTCCTTTTCTTGTCTCAGTGCTTGTGCAAGTACTTCTAAGACAATGTTAAATAGGAGTGGTGATAGTGGGCATCCTTGTCTTTTTCCTGATCTCAGAGGGAAGATTTTAGGATTTCACTGTTGAAAATGATGTTAGCTTTGGGTTTTTCATATATACCCTTTATCATTTTCAGAAAGTTTCCATCTATTCCTATCTTTTGTGGTGTTTTTATGAGGAAAGAATGCTGTATTTTGTTGAATGCTTTTTCTACATCTATAGAGATGATCATGTGATTTTTTCCTTTCAATCTGTTTATGTGGTGTATTACATTGATTGATTTTCTTATATTGAACCATCCTTGCATACCTGGGATGAAACCCACTTGGTCATGGTGTATAATCCTTTTGATATATTGTTGAATGTAATTAGCAAGTATTTTGTTAAGAATTTTAGCATCTAGGTTCATTAGAGAAATTGGTCTGTAATTTTCCTTTCTTGTGGTATCTTTTTTTGGTTTTGGTATTAGGGTAATGTTGGCATCATAGAATGAGTTAGGTAATATCCCTTCTACTTCTATTTTTTGGAAGAGCTTAAGTAGAATTGGTGTTAGCTCTTTCCAGAATGTTTGGTAGAATGCAGCTGTGAAGCCATCTGGTCCTGGACTCTTCTTAGTTGTGAGGTTTTTAATGACTGAGTCTATCTCTTTACTTGTAATTGGACTGTTGAGTTCATCTATTTCTTCTTTCATCAATGTAGGCTGTTTGTGGGTTTCTAGAAACTTGTCCATTTCCTCTAAATTTTCATTCTTGTTGGCATATAATTTTTCAAAGTATCCTCTTATGATACTCTTTATTTCTGTGAGGTCAGTAGTGATATCACCTTGCTCATTCCTTATTTTATGTATTTGCATCTGTTCTCTCTTGTTCTTTGTTAGTCTGGCTATGGGTTTGTCAATTTTGTTGATATTCTCGAAGAACCAACTTTTGGTTTGCTTATTGTTTCCAGTGCTTTTTTATTCTCTATTTCATTTAGTTCTGCTCTTATCTTTGCTATTTCCTTCTTTCTACTTCCTTTAGGTTTAGTTTGTTGTTGTTTTTCCTATTCCTCCAAGTGTGCAGTTAGGTCTTCAATTTTAGCTCTTTCTTCTTCTTTTTATATATGAAATTATGGCTATGAAATTCCCTCTCAGGACTGCTTTTGCTGCATCCCATAGGTTTTGATATGTTGTGTTGTCATTTTCATTAGTTTCAAGGTAGTTACTGATATCTTTTGAAATTTCCTCTTTGACCCACTGTTTGTCTAAGACTGTGTTGTTTAACTTCCATATCTTTGTGCCTAACCTGTTTCTCTGGCCCTTAGTGATTTCCAAATTCATTCCATTGTGGTCAGAGAAATTACTTTGTATAATCTCAGTCTTTCTGAATTAATTGAGTGTTGTTCTGTGGCCTAGCATGTGGTCTATTTTGGAGTATGTTCCATGTTCACTCGAGAAGAATGTAAACCCCGCTGTATTTGGGTGTAGTGTTCTGTAAATGTCTATTAAGTCCAGGTCTTCTAATGTATTGTTGAGTGCCTTAGTTTCTTTATTGATTCTCTGTCCAGATGTTCTGTCTAATGATGATAGTGGTGTGTTTTAGTCCCCTGCTATAATTGTAGAGGAATTTATTTCTCCTCTTAGTTTTTCCAGAGTTTGCCGCACATATTTTGAGGCACCTCGATTAGGTGTGTAAATGTTGATGATTGTTCTCTCTTCTTGAGAGATTATTCCTTTTACTAATATGTAGTGTCCATCTTTGTCTCTTACAATAGTTTTGCATTTAAAGTCTATTTTGTCTGATATTAGAAGCTACACCTGCCCTTTTTTGGCTATTGTTAGCTTGTAAAATGGTTTTTCCAGCCATTTACTTTCAGCCTCCTTGAATCCCTGGGCCGAAGGTGGGTTTCTTATAGACAGCATATAGATGGATCATATTTTCTTATCCATTCTGCCAATCTGTGTCCTTTGATTGGTGAATTTAATCCATTAATATTCAGTGCTATTACTCGTAACGAATTTCTTACTTCAGCCATTTTGTCTTGGGGTTAATGTATGTCATATGTTGTTTTGTTTTTCTTTTTGTCTTTGCGGTTGTTTTTAAACTCTCCTCCAACTCTCTCTCCCTTGTTTTTCCTTTCAACTTGTAGAGATTTCTTTAGTATTTCTTGAAGTGCTGGTTTCTTCTTGACATACTCTCTTAATTTATGTTTATCTGTGAATATTTTGAACTCTCCATCATTTTTGAATGCCAATTTTGCTGGATAGAAAATTCGTGGCTGGAATTTTTTTTCTTTTAGTGTTTTGACTATGTCATACCACTGTCTTCTTGCCTCCATGGTTTCAGCTGTGAAATCAGCACTCAATCTTATTGTGCTTCCCTTGTATGTGATGGTTCTCTTTTCTCTTTCTGCCTTGAGTATTTTCTCTTTGTCTTGAGCATTGGACATTTTGACAACTATATGTCTTGGAGTTGGCCTGTTTTGATTTATACTATTTGGGGTGCGCTGTGCTTCCTGCACATCCATCTCTCTCAATATGTTTGGGAAGTTTTCAGCCATTATTTCCTTCAACACTCCTTCTGTTCTCTTTCCCTACTCTTCTCCTTCTGTGATGCCCATAATGCATATATTTTTGCGTTTTGTATTATCGGTTAATTCCCTGAGTCCATGCGGGATTTTTTCTATCTTTTTGTCTATCTGTTCTACAATCTCTTTGATTTCAGCTGTATTGTCCTCCATATCACTAAATCTTTCCTCTGCCTGTTCAAATCTGTTGCCATGTGAGTCCAGCGTCTTTTTCATTTCTTGGCTTGTTCCATTGTTCACCATCATATCCACTACCTTTTTAGGCATGTTTGCTATTTCTTCAGTATGTTCTCCCAGTGTCTTCTTTATATCCTTAATCTCTTCCTTCAGTTCTTTAAGTTGGTCCATGATATTTGGATAGTTTTGATTAGTTGTTCGATGTTCTGCATTGCTTCCTGGTTTTTATTTTGTGCATTGGAGTGGTCCATGTTTTCCAGTTTCTCAGAGTCATTTGTATTTTTTTGTTTCCCTCTGGTCATCATATTATCTTGATGGGTTTGTTCAGTTGATTAGCTTTTCTCTATGCTCTAGAATTTTATTTAGCTGTTGGTTCTGCGTGTGAGTTAAGTTTTCTCTTTGGCAGTTTTTCTTCTTATTTTATTTCCTTGCTTCTTTCTATGTTCCCTTGAAGTCAAAATGCTAGGACTAGAGGAATCAAAACATGTAAGGAAGGCAGAAGGATAATAGTAATATTGATAAAAGTTAGAAGAAGGGCAAAATGAGACTTAATGAGATGAATATTTAACTTGTGTAGGCAGTGTAGAGTACTAGGATAAAATATGGAGTTCCTACAATGGACTGGGAAAACAAATGGAGGAATATATATATATAGTGATTTAGAAGGCTAGAATTATGAGGATGGAGAGAAATAGTAAAGAAAGGTCTGGAAGGAAAAAGTTAATACTAAAAAAAAAAAAAAGAAGAAGAAAACAAAATAGATGGAATAGAAATTGACACCCTTATGTTGTGGGCCTATGAAAAATGTTGTCTCTAAGGGCCACAACAGAAAACAGAAGGCAGAAAGATGCAGGAAGGATAAGCGATAGTTTGTAATACAGAATCAATATATACAGCGAGTGGGAAATTACTGAAAAAGAAGCCCAGCAAAGAAGTGACAAGCTGGCAGCACCTAATTAAATATATATATATATAGAAGAAAAAAGAAAGGGGGGAGGAAAGAGGAAAGAATAGCAACAGACCAGAAAGAAACAGAGAGAAACCAAAGATCCACACAGGCAAGCAGTCGAACAGAGCTAAGGGGGGTCAATGATTCCCCTAGGGTCCACGTGGATCCTTCCTGCCTACTTGTGTTTATCAATCAATTTCCCCACAGGGTTCTATATGCAGATCCTGAAGCAGCTTTTAGCTATTAAACTAAATTAAAAAGAATTTATTTTTCATTTATTGAAGTGACTTTCTCACTTTTTTTTTTTAATTTTTTTTTTTTTTTTTGCGAAATGCAGGACCCAAAATAATTCCTCCTCTAGACCAACCCCCTTATGGAAGGGACCCTAGCTGGGCCCGTGGAAATTAATCAAGCACGTCCCACTTTCTGGACTCCCCAGGTTAGCTGTAGCTCTGATGTTATTCAGTGAGGAGTGCTAAAGACGGTCGATTCCGCCCCTTCTGCAGCCGAGCTCCAGCATCACCGGGTTGCTAAGTAAATCAGTTTGAGTGCAAATTGGTGTCTGCTCTCAGCCTGATCCTGCTTCTGGTCGGCTTATCTGCTCCCCAAAACTATGGGGCAGTGCAGGCAGCCAGATCGATGTCTAAAAATAAAAAATACCCTTCCCTGTCCTCCAACAGAATCCTCCCTCTTTGGGAAGTGTCCCTTCTTCCTGGCTCCGCAGCAGCCCAGGTCTTATCCCTGGGTCGCTAGGGAAATCAGCTTCGTTTCCTGACCAGAATCCCCCCTTCCAGTTCACCGGGTGCTGATTAGCTCAGTCGTTCTGTTCACACAATGTCCAAGGGGCGCCAGGCAGCCAGATCCCCAGAAAATAAAATTTTTTCGCCCTGCTTGCAGCTCCAAATGGCTGTTTTATTTTATTTTTTTTTCCTCCCTAACCTCAGAGCTCAGCCATCTGTGCCAACCACCACCAGCAGCCTTAAAACTCCCGAATCTCTACCATTCCATCCACACCGTTGATCCACGCAGATAGATGTCTTAAGCTTCTCACTCCACACGTGCACAGCACAGACCCCCGGGCAGGACCCCGTACACAATCCGCCTTGCTCTGGGAGCTTGCAGTGTGTGCCCTCCTACACTAATGCCATCTTGAACCCTCTCTCGATACTGTCTATAATTTTGTGAGACAAGTATTATTAAGATTGTTGTATAGACTCTGAAAAGCTCTTGACCCACTCTCCCACAAATAGAATATATTGTACACGACATCCTGCATTCTAAGGTCACACCCTAATCACAATCATGGAGAGACATCTAGCACACCCTAGTTGGCTCTGCCACTTTTCCCACCATGTGGTCATAGAAAATACAGCCATGTGTTTGAACAGGATGTTTGGCTGCCATATTGACTGCAGTTGCTATTTCTAATCTTCTGGGAACTGAAAGTTCACAGCATGCCTAACCCTTCTTTGTGCTTGAGCAATCTACATTTAAATATTTACCTGCAATTATACATGAAAATGTCAGTAAAGATAGACTCTGGGGATTCCTGAGCCTGGAAAACCATATAAACATAACCAGCCATAACAAATAGATGATGTTGGTTTCTAAATTAGAAACCCATATCATTCCAGACACTGAAGGACAAAGGAGGTACCTCAAGTTGAGTGCAGGCTTTCTAAAAAAAAAAAAAAAAAAACTTAAAATAGTTTACATCAGGGTTTTGTTTTCTTTGTCACAACAACTTTCATTTCTTGCTGATTTCAAAGTTCTTGTAATCCTTCATTTTTCTGCTTTACCATAGTTTGCTATTTTTCAGGTCTTTGCAAAAGATTACAGCAAAGATCAAAAGACTTCTATAATATACTTTATCTCGTCACTAAGAAAGCAAGCCTGGCAAATATGTAACATAGGCTTGGAAGAGAAGTCATTCAATGGTTAAGTTGTCCTCGATCAAGTTCTTTTAAAGCTTAAAGTTTTTGGAAGTACTGGATAAAGTAATTCTTATCCAAGCTGGGATGCTTGTGGCCGACATTCACAGGTTGGTGTAAGCCTATAGAGCAAAGATAAATTCACCCCACAAACTAAGATTTACTTAGGAAGTCTCCCTTCACAATCATTTGCAAGTTTCTAATTGAGGTAAAGAAATACTATCCTTAAGTATTAAGTATCCTTAATACTTTCTAAGCAGTAGTTAGTGATGGATCAGTGATTTCTACCTCAACAGAAAGTGTTCTCTACAAATACCATGTATTTTCTTCCAATGAACTTGTTTCTTCCCTAAATACTTAAAGAGAGTTAGGTACAAACAGTGACTTCTTTTTTTTATTAAAGTAATTCTGGCAGTGATATTTTTGCTACAATTGATGATAGCCAATTTGTATAATTCTACTATTAACTATAGTCCATGGTTTAATTTAGGGTTCTCTGTTTGTATATTGCAGTTCAAAGGATTCTTTAAAAGTTTTTTCTACCACCATATATACAACCTAACATTTCCCCTTTCAGCAACATCCCGATATATATTTCAGTGCTGTTAATTACTTTCACGATGTTGTACTTTCTTAATAATTTTTTCTCTCACGTTGACACTAGAGTTTAATTTACAGAAAAACTATGTATTAGACACTTGCATGTAATATCATAGATTTTAATGGCTAATGACTGGCATATCCACTACACTCAAAACAGAAGTCACTTGAGATATTATGGACCAAGATTGAGACACGAAAATAAAATGCCTTTTATTAATGTATTTTGCTGATACAAAGGCAATATATTTATAGAAAAATCTGATAAAAAAGTTATAAAAGAAGAAAACAAAAATTGTTCTTAATGCAATAATACAGAAGCACTATTAGTCTTTAGTCTATGTTTTTTAGAAGCTATTTTATGTACACATGTCTTTTAGACAACAGATCATAATATATATGCTTTGTTATATCTTGCATTTTCTACTAGTATGATATTGAAAGTATCTTTCCACATCATTAATCTTCTTACAAATCACTTTAATGTTCACATGATATTTCATAACTATACATCATAATTCATTTAGATGCCCTCCCTTAGATACATATTGGATTATCTTCCATTTTCTCTGTTATTTACAAAAATCTTGAAATATCAAAACCTGTATATGTAATGTTGGCCATATTTTTTTGTCCGGAGTACATTCCAAAAATAGGGAATATTGAAAATTTTATTTAACACATTCCTGCAGTTACTCGATGATATAGCTCTCATAAATTTTTGTCAACTCGTGAATTTCAGTTTTTAAATTACATTTGTTTGATGGCTTATGAAATACAGAATTTTGTTAGATGTCTATTTTTTTTCCTGATGATTACCTTTTAATTAAATTTGCCTTTTTTAAAGCTGTGCATAAACTTCTTTCTTTCTTTTTAAAAGCTATTTCTATAACAATTGTTTTCTTTTTTTTTTTTTTTTGAAATTTATTTTTATTTTTTTTATATATATATATACATATATTTTAAGAGGTGCTTAGATTACCCAAAATATTACACGGAACCCACTGGGATTCCCATGCTGCCCACCTCCCACACCTCCCACCACATGCAACACAAACATCTCCCATAGTGTGGCCCACCAACCTCAATGAACTTACACATCCTGGAGCCTTGCCACCAACCATAGACCACAGTTCACACTGTAGACCACACTCTCTCCCACTCAGTTCTGAGTGGTGTGTGCTGATTTAAAATGGCCTACATCCATTGCCACAA